>JASAMY010002436.1:0-164611 GCA_030248085.1 Paralinhomoeus sp. GSCO2_6
ATTAAGCAGTGGCGTAGCCAGGATTTGGTTTCTGGAGGGGGCACAGATTTCCAACTTTTTAAAAGGGTCCCCCGTTGCGCCGCAGGCAAAAATTTTGAGATTTTGGGCTACTTTCGAGCATTTGAACCTATTTTGGGTTACTTTCGAGCATTTTGAAGCTATTTTGGGCTACTTTCAAGCAATTTTTACCTATTTTGGGCTACTTTTGAGAACTTTTAACCTATTTTGGGCCACTTTCTAGCAATTTTAACTTATTTTGAGCTACTTTCGAGCATTTTAACCTTACAAGCGATCTAGAATGCGTTCCCTCTCTGTTTTTTCGCCCGGGCGTTTTTGCAACAGGGTGGCCCCTTAACCCACCCCATGGCTACGCCACTGTTATGAAGTACCGTCAGTCCTCATGTCATACGTGACTTGCACGAGCACTGCAGCGCCGCAGGCGAAAATTTTGCTCGTTGAAGTGCGTTGACCTAAGGAAAACATTCAAATCTGCCACTTCGGTCCTGGGCTCGTCCTCTTTTCTTTCTTCTCCACTGAGCTCTCCCTCTCCCCTCCCCCCAGATCTGAGATGGCAGGAGGGAAGACCCCCCTCTCCCCCTTGTGGGTTCCGCTAGTGTTCCTTTCCATTTTACGTGCGAATGTGCGAATTCCTCCCGTCGGTGTGTGTTGTGTCTGCGTGCGTGCGTGCCCCCCAGTGTCATCAAGATAGCATGGCGCGCAGTTCCCACCCAGTGCGTGCGTTCGCGTTCGCGTGTCGGTCGGCGAGGTTGCGCGCGCGTGGCAAAATTGTCTCACGCCATGAGGGAGGTAGGGCGTCAACAATCCAACCAACCGCGCATACTCACGCATGGGTTGGCCCCTTTTCAATGGGACGCCCGCTACTTTGACTTTGGCGCACCAATGCGCGTGCGTGCACTCTCTCTCTGTCCGGCCAGCGTTGAGGCACTTCTATCTGCCTATGTGTCTATTTTTGTCGCGTTTTACCGAGGCGAAATTGCGGAATTTATTCCGATTGGCGCCGAGTGTCTGTTATCTCTGTTGTCTGGCCTACACATGAAAGTGTCGCTTTTAGGTAGGGTTGTTTGTACAGAAACGAAAATGATTGTTTCTCCGGCTAAAATGTGGCAGTCGTATCATCGTATGACAGTAGCTTAGTTTCTCCTGCGCTCGTTTGTTGCCCGCTTTCCATTGTCCTGGGATGATTTTCTCTCAAAAGGCGCTGCTGACCAGTTGCGGACCGATGTAGTTAGGCATGGTTGTTCCAAGAAATTGACCACACGTGACGAAAGAAAGCCGGCGACAAAACGCTGCGACGGCATTTTCGTCGTTCCAGACATTTCGTCCTGGCATTTTTCTCGACAAATTTCGCTAGAAACTCTCCGAGTTCGCAGTGATGTCAACAGAGTCCACAAATCTCCATAAGCCCAAGCGGGTCTGCATCATCGGGGCGGGCGTGAGCGGCCTGCCGGCGATCAAGAGCTGCCTCGAAGAGGGCTTGGAGCCGGTTTGCTATGAGAAGACCGCCGACATTGGTGGCCTCTGGAACTACAGGGAGGAGTTGGAGGTTGGTGCGCGACGAAAAGACAGCTTATGTGCTGTGCTTGGTACCTATGTTCATGCTGGCTGGCGTGGTGGTGGCAGTGCATGTTTCGTTCGTCCGTGAGTGTATTTGTTTACCTCGTCCGTCTGGCGTGCGTGCGTGCGTGCGTGCGTGCGTGCGTGCGTGCGTGCGTGCGTGCGTGTGTGCGTGCGTGCGTGCGTGCGGGCGTGTGCTCGCGGGCTCGTGTTGTCGTCTTGTCCGTGCGTGCGTACGTTTGTCCGTCTTGTCTGTCCGTCCGTCCGTGCGTGTTGATCTCTCCCAGGAGTGTGGGACGGTGATGCGGTCGACGATCGTGAACACGAGCAAGGAGATCATGGCCTACAGCGACTTCCCGCCGCCCGCCGACTGGCCCAACTTCATGCACAACACGCTCGTCATGCGCTACCTGCGTCTCTACGCCGACCACTACGACCTGCGGCGCCACGTCCGCTTCCACACGCAAGTACAGCAGGTGAGCAGTTGTAGTAGTAGTAGGGGAACACAGGCATATTGAGGTGGTTCCCAAGGAAATTGGTGAGGATGCGCTGCCGCCGTACCTACACAGTTAGACAGTAGGGGGGGGGGGAGTCTGCAAATGGGCAGACACACGCCCCCCCCCCACCACAGAAATCATTTTGGGGCGCTGTGAAGGGTATCGTCCGCCCGCAAACTTTCAAATTAAAAGGTGCTGACACATTCATCTGTAACCGGCCTAGGGGGGGGGTAGTGGCGTAGCCAGGGGGAGCAGGGGAGCGCTTGCCCCTCCCAAAATTTTCAGAGACCCGATTTTTTCCAAAGGGATTTTTTCCAGAGACCCTTACGAAAATTCCCGGTTAGGCACAAACAGCCGTCTTACCCCTCCCAAATCCAAATCCTGGCTAGGGGGGGGGGGGGGGTTGGAAAGTGTTGGACCCCCCCCCCCCGGGTCCCAGAAATGGGGAATGCTGCCCGTCAGTTAAGCGCCCCTGCTGCCCATGCAACAACACTTTTTTGGTCACACTCTGCAAGTTCGCTTCATCAACAGCTTCTGTAGGTGTCGAAAGCCGCGGATTTCGACACGACCGGCCGGTGGGTGGTGACGCTGACGGACGGCAGCTCGGACGCGTTCGACGCGGTCTTCCTCTGCACGGGCCACCACGCGGAGGCGTATCAGCCCCAATTCCAAGGCCTCGACACCTTCCCCGGTGCGGTTTGGGGAATTTCTTTATTGCTTCGTAGTTCAGTTTGTTCGTTTGTTTGCGTGTGTGCGTGTGCGTGCGTGCGCGTGCGCGTGTGTGTGTGTGTGTGTGTGTGTGTGTGTGTGTGTGTGTGTGCGTGCGTGCGTGCGTGTGTGTGTGTGTGTGTGTGTGTGTGTGTGTGTGTGTGTGTGTGTGTGTGTGCGGGCCGCTTCTATGATCGCGGGCCCCACTCTGGTCACACATAATTGACCGATGCGAGAGAGAGAGATGAGAGCCAGTCAGCCCGATCCTGGGGGGGGGGTGTGCCTCTGCTGGCCGGCAGCTCCAGGGACGCCCAGGACATACAGCTCCATGAATGCAACTCAGTTGTGCATATCACGATGTGCAGGGCTGGTGCTGCACGCGCAGCAGTACCGCAAGCCGACCGGTCTGGAAGGCAAGCGCGTCCTCGTCGTCGGCATCGGCAACTCGGCCCTCGACGTCGCCGTCGAGCTGGGCGACGTCGCCCAGCAGGTACGCGCGCACACGCGTACGTGAACGCACGCACTGAGAACATGTTTCGAGGGTACCTACCAAACCTCTAACTGGGGGTTTTGGGGGCCCCACTATCTTTCCACCCACCACCACACACCCCCCCCCCCCCGACCCCCCAGAATTTTCACAAGGGATTTTCACCCTGTCTAAAACGATAAAAGTGAGTAAATGTTGGTGTTTTTCAGTGCTTTTCAGTGTGACTATAAAACAGCTAAATAACACTGTTTAGACCCAAAAATTGGCCACTAAATGTGTGACTGCTGAGCGGCAAGAAGACATTAGAATGGATCGATCGGTATTGCATACCTTTGCTGCTTTATAAAATTTCGTCAAAAACTTAAAATTTTATGAATGCGATTTTCAATGGTCTCCGATTATGCTAGCTATTATTCTCAAACTGCTGCGTTCAGGTCTACCTGAGCACACGCTCTGGCGCCTGGGTGTGGAACAGGGTGGGAGCCTACGGCCTTCCTTTCGACGTCCACTTTCTCACTCGCCACACCGAGTTCACTGCCAAAATCTTTCCGCAGAAATACGTCAATGACTATCTGGAGCATCACGTCAACTACAGATTCGATCATGAGGTGTACGGTAAGGCGTGGTTTTGTTATGAGAAGGGGGACTGTGGCTGAAGAGTGATGAATGACATTGATTTGCAGGCCTCAAGCCCAAGTACAACTTCAGGGCTCAACACCCAGCTGTCAATGATGGATTGCCTAATGCCATCTGCAGTGGAAGGATTATTATTAAGGTGTGTCTGTGAGTGGGTGGTTGTATACACACTTGTTTTTCCTAGGCGTGTCACAAGGAGGGGTGGGGGGTGGTCGGATGGACCCCACCCACAAGTTTCTTGTTTTCTTACAAGTTTCTTTTGTTTCTGAACCAACAAATTTGCAAACAATTGTGTCTGTGCGCAGTTTCGGTCAGTGCCAATGTTGGGTTAAAATACCTCCTATGTGCTACGTCATTGAGTCATCTCCATGTGCACCTTGCTGCGCAGATTGTCACTGACTTAATTTAGTAACTTTTTAATTGATAAAACACAGAGATTTATTCCAGGACAATGTCGAGCGTTTTGACGGCTCCACTGTCAAGTTCAGCGATGGCACCAGTGTGGCAGATGTTGATGTCGTCATACTGGCAACGGGCTACAGCTTTGGCTTTCCCTTCCTCGGGCCACAGTCACTGATTCCTATTCGGGTTGGGCTTGCGTGATTCAGCCCTTCACCCTGCTAGTGCAATGTATCTCTGCTCTTAAAGCTGCAGACTGCATGCACTCCAACCTCTGCTGAATGAATCCACCAGCGGTTGTTTGTCCCTCGAAAGGTGTCAAAAACGGACAAAAGCAACAGCATTATATCACCAGCTGTCAGTGCTAGCGTCCTGCAGCCAGCCCGTGTCTCTGTCCGCGCTGCGCGCCACGTGCCCTATTCCTTGCGTTCCTAGGACAACGAGGTATCGCTCTACAAGTACGTCTTCCCGCCCGACATGCCGCTGGGCACGCTGGCCGTTATCGGCCTGGTCCAGCCCATCGGCAGCCTGGCGCCCATGAGCGAGCTGCAGTCCCGCTGGGCCGCCGCCATCGTCGCCGGCCGTCAGCGGCCACTGCCCTCCAGGGCGGAGATGGAGCGCGACATTGAGAGCAAGAAGCGAGACATGGCCAGTCGCTACTACAAGAGCAGGAGACACACGCTGCAGGTGGGTGTTGGGCGGGACTTGGTGGCCTGCAGCTGCGGGTGGGAATGCGGGGAGTAAGGGAACATGTGCTGTGCTGCGTGAGTGCGTGCCACGGTTCTGGTGGGTGCGTCTGTGCCGGTGTGTTCATGCGTGCGTCCGTGCGTGCCGTTGCGTGCTCGTGCTCGGGGGCGTAAGACGACGTGCCCATACCCCAGGTGGACTTCCTGACCTATTGCGACGAGTTGGCCGAGCAGATAGGCTGTCGACCCAACCTCTCGTCGACGATGTTCACCGACCCCAAACTCTGGTTCTGCCTCTACAAGGGCCCCAACGTGCCCTACGTCTACCGTCTGCACGGTACGCGCTGCACAGCACCCACGTAGTAGTAGCCAAATTTCGATTAGCTGCGCCTCGCGAAGCTGTGCGCGTCTGGGCAGTGTTGGTGGCTCCGCGCCAGCACGGCTGTGAAGCCGGTGTCGTATCAATATGGGTTTGCCTGCAAAATGGGTTTCACAAACCCATATTGTTGCAAAATGGATTTGTGAAACCCATTTTGCAGGCTCAAAGGCGTGCAAAATCGGTTTGCATGGCTGCAAAATGGGTTTGCAGTCTGTTTCTCGCTGAAAAGTGTGTTTCTCGTTACAAAATTGTTCTGTAAACGTATCGTGGTAGGTAATGCCGTTGCACAAGTTTGCAATGGGGCATCCAGCTGTGCGTCTCTGGCGATTTCGGTCGGCAAATTTTCACGACGTCAGCGCAAACAGTATAGACGAATGCCCTCTGGTGTCGTTCCAGGACCCAACAGCTGGTCGGGCGCCCGTCCGGCGGTGCTGGGCGCCATGGAGCGTGTCCAGCGACCGCTGCGCACGCGCCGCGTGCCCATGGACGCGCTGAAGCGCGCCGGCCAGTTCGGCGCCGTCGGCGTCTTCCTGGGACGCACCTCGCTCTGGCTGCTGGCCGCCTGCCTGTTCGCGGCGGGCTACCTCCTGCTGGCGAGCCCCTGGGGCCTGGCCGGCGCCTCTGCGGCGTTCCCCCTGGTCGTGACCGGCTACCTGCTGCTGCTGGGCTACCTTCTGCTATGGGTGGACCTGCACTTCGACCTGCCCACGCTTTTCTAGGGCCAGAGGGCACTGATGGAGGGCTGCAGAGTACAGAGCAATCGCAGGAGTGGAACATGTATGTCTCTAATAGAGCCCCACTGGCCATGACAGCTTGAGTTCATGGGGTGCGGTCCTTTGTATGCATTGTAGTGAAAAAAGAAAAGACACATTCGAAGATCAACATAACATACCTATAGGGCCAGTCTCGTGGGGCTCCATTTGAAAAATTTTCTTCGAGTCTTTTTGTCTGCTATGGACACCCACCTGACTACACTCCACAATTATTTTCTTTTTGGGTCGTACCGCCCATACCTGTAACTGGGGGGGGGGGGGGGCGGTTTGGTGGTCCCGCACTATTTTTCCAACACCCACCCAACTCCCCCCCCCAGAATTTTTCCAAGGGATTTTCACTCTGTCTAAAACGATAAAAGTGAGTAAATGTTGGTGTTTTTCAGTGCTTTTCAGTGTTATATGACCGTAAAACAGCTAAATAACACTGTTTAGAGCCTATTCATACCCATTTCTGCCCAAAAAGTATAAGTATAAGTCAAAATATGGCCAGCTACCCCCTCAACGTTTTCCTCCAGAGACCCCCCCCACCCAAACTCGGCCGGCTACCCCCCCCCCCCCCCACTCGTCCAGACCCGGATACAGGTATGGTACCGCCTTGTGTATCTGCCACAAGAAAATTTGCATACTCTCATCATCTATGCATATTCCTCATCTTGCCTTATTGCATTCCCTCAGAACGAAAAGTAGTACAGTACTACTCGAAAGCTATTGAATGGATCTCCGGCTCGTTTTAGCCCCCGCCCCCCCTCCCCACTCCCTGCAGTTTGGCGCATCGTTTCTTGTTTTGTCGCGTCGATTTTTCACTTCGTTTTTGAAGTGACCTGTTCAGTTTCGTTCGCTTTGTTTGGTGATGGTGAAATGTGATGAGAGGGAGTGACAACTGTGTTGTGATTCTGAAATGATAGGTGGCTTCTGCGCGCTGCATTCGAATGTTTTTTTTTTATTATTTTTTTTATTAGAAGTACTGTATTGCGTTACAACAAGAAGTTTGATTTACGCGACGCTCTGTTGTGTTCCATTCAAGGTTACAGTAGGCGCGTCTTGCTAAATTGCATAATGTCGTTCAGTCGTTCTCAAAAAGTGATTGTCTTATGGAAGCCAAGCCAAACAGCAGGAGAGCAATAGGGAACCTAGCCGAAATCCGCAGTTCCTCAAACTGCAGGCTACCCGCCCCGCCGCCGCCGACGAGCACAGCAGGCGGCTATCTGTCGCTCGACGAGTTTCAGCCGCTCCCCACTCACTATGGGAAGGTGTCCCACACAGCGGGCGGCATCTAGGAAGTTATCCCACTCTGGGAGTTATCCCACAGCTAGACGGAAAGTATCCCACAGATCTGATTTTCAAAAAGCGGTTGGGGCTTTCACCCACTCCCCCGAAGGGAGTGAACTTTGCCTTAATCGTCCGCTATGTGCCCCTCGTTGGACGATTAATCCGTTGGACAAGTTGACCTTGCTTTAACTGCACATACACACACACACACACACATCCGCTGCGCCGAGAAGACACGCATATACTTTTTAAACTTTTTTTTTTTAAACTTTATTTTTCACGACAACCACCTGACACTGCACAATGGCCGTTAACTGAATCATCAGATCACAGGGCGGCGCCGCATACATAACAGTGGGCGTTGTTCTGCCGCGAGGCAAGGTGGGCCCCCACCTGGCACTGATTTTTGGCCGAAGCCACGGTACAGCCCGAAACCGGAGCAGTGGTTTAAACCCCTTGCCCAAGGGGGTAGCCGTGGCCTTGCCCATCAAGGAATCGAACCCCCGACCTCGCGGTCAGGAGTCCAACGCCTTACGGACTACGCCACAGCCCCACTAACATACGCACTGCACACATGTACCTACCCCGCTGCCCCCGCCGCCGCTGTGTGGTACAACTTCCATCGCGTGTGGGATACTTTCCGTGCCCTGCGGGACTCCATCTCCGCTATCTATGTGGGACAACTTCCCCTGTGGGATACCTTCGCCCTTTTTGTTCGAGACAGAAGTCTCAGGCGAGAGTTGGGTGGGTAATGGAGTGGGAGGAGGGCGGATAGAGAGGGGAGGTTTCAGTCGAGCAGCACTAGAGAATTCTGTACGCCGACCATATTAGACGAGCCCGCGCAAAGCAAAAGCAAAGCTTTGCGTTTGAAATTTTGCATACAGTACTGATCAGTTACGATACGACCGATTTCATTCGTAAGATCTGCCAAAAACGAGACATTTGATTCGGAGCGCCATAACTCTCGGAATCCTACACCGAATTCGACGATTCTTTTTTCAGACAAAATCCTAAAGTCTTTAGTATAAGTTTTACAAATTTTATTACAATCCTGCAAAGGAAACAATAGTTATTCAAGAAAGAAATGCGATATTTTAAAAAAACACCCTTTATGTGCATGTGAGACTTGGTGAGAGTGTGTTAGAGTGTACCAACGTGTGTGCACAGCGCCTTTTTCCCTTAAAAATCGCCTCCACGCGCCTTTTTGCCCACGCATCTTCCCACTCATCGACACTTCCAGTTTATAAGCCCCCCCCCCATATAATTATACACCCTCCTAGAGCTCGAACGAAACAATTAGCCCCCCCCCCCTGGGGGGGGGCTAATTGTTATATTAAACAATTGTTATATTAAATAGCCCAGCAATATTAAACTTGATCGCCCTCTCATTTAGAACATTTCATTCCTTGGAATCAACACGCTTCGACGCACCAAAATATTTTCGCTTTCGGAAAAATCGCTAAAACTCGATGTGGGTACGTCGGATCATTTCGGCTGAAACACAAAAGTTGATCGCCTGACCGTGTGCATCATTTTCATTTTTTTATACCGCTTCGCTACGACGAACCAATATGACGCTGCAGCATGTGCACGCACGCACGCACACCATCAACCCGCGCACTAGGAGGCTGCCAATAGCCCATATAGCATTCCCTTGTCTTCCCGTCTACAGCCGCATAATTAGCCAAAGACATTTGGAAGAACGCTATCGGTAATCTAGGGGAGCGACGGCACGAGAAAATCCATTGAGAGGGAAGTCCTTGATAGACGTTTGTACGTTTGTTGTGCGGTGTATCAGTGTCAATCCATATCCGTGTCTCTGTACATGCGTGCCTGTGTGTGTGTGTGTGTGTGTGTGCGTGCGTGCATGCGTGCGTGCGTCTGGTCTGCTAGTAATTTATGTATCGTATGTCTAATGACGCACGTGGTGAACGCTAAAAACGCCGAATATGTGACAAGCAAATCGATGGTTCATACCATTGTATGCTGCATTCCATTCCACTCCAATGCTCTTATACAATCGTTTTTCAAAATGGGCTCCACTGCAAGGCTCTTATACAATCTTTTTCAAAATGGACTTCAGTAATGCTCGCATCCCATGGTTTGCTTTTCAAGCTGAATTCTGTCTAGGGTGGTCACGGTATTCCCCTTTTTTTGCAGCCACCTGCAAATTTTTCCTTAATTTACAATCATCAGCAGAGCTTTAGTTGGCTGCGAGCTATGCTATGTGAAGTAGGTTGTTTATGCAAACAAGGAACAAAAGTGGAACTAGGGCCGAACTGATGCCACTTCGCTGTTGCACTTTGCGTGCCACCACTCGCTGCCTACGATCAGATAGTCATGCTTCTATCCATTGCAAGAGGAGGCCTCTGACCCGATAATGGCTCAGTTTTTACAGTAGCTTTGAATGACTGACAGTATCGAAAGCTTTATATATAAAGCTTTCGCAATGTCCACCTGTTCGATGTTCAGTGGACCAATCGTGCAGGCACTCTAGCAACTGACTCGTTGTACTGTGAGAAGAAAGGAAACCATGTTGTGCTGAGGAAATTATCCTGTTCCCATTGAAGTGCGCGAGTATCGCGCAGCGCGCCAAATTATAGGCGCATGTCGGTATAGGGTAGGGAGGGCCCCCTACCCACTAGGATTGGGCGAAGGTATCCCACAGGGGAAGTTGTCCCACATAGATAGCGGAGATGGAGTCCCGCAGGGCACGGAAAGTATCCCACACGCGATGGAAGTTGTACCACACCGCGGGGCAGCGGGGTAGGTACATGTGTGCAGTGCGTATATGCGTGTCTTTTCGGCGCAGCGGGTGTGTGTGTGTGTGTGTGTGCAGTTAAGGCAAAGTCAACTTGTCCAACGGATTAATCGTCCAACGAGGGGCACACATGTAGCGCACGACTAAGGCAAAGTTCACTTGTCCACTTGTCCGCTGTTGGACGTCCTTCGCGAAATGAAACGCGCACATCTGAGCAACATGCCTAGTTACATCTGAGCACGCTGAAGACCCGCCCGTAGGCGTTGATGTCCTTGCCCGACATGTGTGCAGTTAGTTAAGGCGGAGACTGGTGAAGCGTCTGGAGGTCGGCTGGAGCAGCCAACCCAAGTTCGCAAAGTTGCGGTGAAATGTAGAACAGCAGCCGCTCCCCACGCTGAGGGTCCGTGGGGTCGGTGGTGGTCCGACCAGTCATTGTCAGCTGCAGATGCGGCGGCACTTTCGCCAGGTCCTTGATCAGGGGGTACTTGGCGCGGTAGGCCATTTGGTAGACTCGACGACGCTTCTCATATGACCCGACGAAGCCCCGTGCAGACAGCTGCGCGCGCGCGATCTCCCGCTGGATCACGTCGCGGTCCAACTGGACGACATCGGACTGAGCGACCGGGATGGGCTCACAGAAGTTCGCAGGGTTCTGGGGGTCGGAGAGGAAGCGACTGTCGGTGCCAACTTTCAAGCTGGGGATCTTGTCCTTGACTTTCTCCTGCCTCTGTCTTCTCGCGCAACGCTGGCACTCGTACAATGAGTACAAGTCGCGGCTCAGTTTCTGCAGTACTCGTGCACTGCGCGCCCGTCTGGTTGACGGACAACGAGGAGACGATTTCCATATTTCGTCACGCCAAATTCGGCTAACGGGAACTCCGACATGGCGTAACAACCGAAATGCGCCGACTGATGGGACGAACGAGCGGACGCGGACGCGTCCAATTCAGTAGCTGCCCCCCCCCCCCCCATTTGTGACGCATGTTTCGTGTGTGCATGCCATCATTCGCAGTGCTATACGCAGCTTGCAATCGCAACATACGGTACGTGCATTGCGCAGAAGGGGGGGGGGGGGGGGGCGAGCGGTTCTTACTATCTGCGTCGGAGATCTGTGGGATACTTTCCGTCTAGCTGTGGGATAACTTCCAGAGTGGGATAACTTCCTAGATACCGCCCGCTGTGTGGGACACCTTCCCATAGTGCCCACTAGGGCCCCTTGTCGCGCGTCGCTTCCCATCTACTAGGGCCCCTTGCTTACTACCGTAAACCCTATAATTAGCCCCCCGGGGGCTAATTTTTTCGTTCGAGCTCTAGGAGGGTGTATATTTATAGGGGGCGGGCTAATTTTCGGGGGGGGGGGCTTATAAACTGGAAGTGTCGATGAGTGGGAAGATGTGTGGGCAAAAGGGCGCGTGGAGGCGATTTTTAAGGGAAAAAGACGCTGTGCACACACGTTGGTACACTCTAACACACTCTCACACAGTCTCACATGCACATACGTGTACATACATACACATACGCGACCATACATACACCCAGACATGGAAACATGTGCCTTTTAGACGATGGTTCATTTAGGGAGGGGGTGTAATTATAGGAGGGGGGGCTTATTAACTCAAAGTGGTCTTGGGAGGGTGTATTATTATAGGGGGGAGGCTAATTATAGGGGGGGGGCTAATAATAGGGTTTACGGTATATAGAAAGGGGCGAACTAGGGCCCCTTGTCCCAGTACCGTCGTTCCCCTGCTGCTCAATCGCCGGTGGCAGCGGGGCGGTTTGATTGCGTGCGATCGGGTACGGTCGCTGCCTTCTCGACAGGGATAAAGGCGACGCGGCGACAAGGCGGGCAAAGGGGAGCGGGGGGAGGCAAGATCAAAGTGAAAGTGCGCGACGAAACCGAATACGAACTAACCAAAACTGTCTGACGTAGCGAAAGGGCGCACTACCTCGGCAGAGTTGAGCCTAGCTAAACTAAATTTCTTTTTTTTTTGTTTTGCAGGTGTTAACGCTACAAAAACTTGTATTACTAAAGCGCATTACACTACAGCGACGGAGACTGGTTTCGCCAGGGGACAAACAGACGCTTCGCGGGAGTGCCTAGGTCAAACTACCGTTTCTGCACAGATGGACGCGAAGAGACGACACAACAGATGGTCAAGAGGCGCGTCACGAGCGAGCGACGGGGAGCGAACGGGGCCAGTCAAAGTCAGGAGCGGGAGGAGATGGGGTCGACGGGGCCGCAGAGCTTGCTCAGCACGTTGTCGACCCACTGAACACGCCACGCGACACAGGGTTCAGGCACTTTCTGGGGGGGGGGGAAATCTGGAGGAGAGGGGGGGGGGTCTGAGAAGGAAAAAATAGGCACATTTTGGTTGCTATTTAGTCAAAAAGACACACTGTAAAAACCCTAAAATAGGTGCTTTTTAGTCAAAATACACTGTAAATAACCCAATATCGGTACTTTTTGGGCGATTTTTGCTCAAAAGCACTGTGCAAAACACATTACAATTTACAGTTTCAAATTTCTGGGGAAGGGGGGGTTGGGGGTGTGGGTAGGGTCAAAACCAGCGAGTGGGGGAGGGAAACCCCCCCCCCCCCCCCCAGTTACAGGTATGCTGCCGACACGAGAACCTGCAGAGGCCGGTGGAGGTGCATCTCAATCCAGCAGGGCGTGGACGTCACGTCCTGTCTGTGGTAGTCTGATCCCCAGCCCTACATAAGTGTCGTGGTCGTCGGGGCGCGCGGCTGACGTCAGCAGCAGACGACGTGTTTGCACACTGACCTTGACGAAGGAGATTCGAATCGTACACATGGTGGTCAGCGCGTAGACGCTGTCGTACGCGCCCGAGGTGGCGCTCTCTTGTAGAAGCTAAAACGGCATTCGATTTGTCGCGTGCACTGGCTGATCCAGGGGTGGGGGAAAGGAGGAATTCCCCCTCCCGAAATCGGAAATCTAGGGGGGGGGGGAAAGGGGAAGGGATAGGCGGTGGGAGAAGAAACACGCCTTGTGGGCCTAGTTTTCAGCACAAAATTGTTTGTAGGTAGCCGAAAATAGCAAAATTTTCGCCTGTGGCGCCGTTTCTATTCGTTAATCGTCGAAAATGGACGGATTAGGTGTCCGAACCACTGCCAAAATGGCCCAACATCCAAAAAGTTCAACAGGGTCCTCCCTTCTGCAAAATTCCTCCCCCCTCCGAAATTTTTTTCTGGATCCGCTAGTGGTCGCGTGCGCCCGCGAACGGGCGGCGAACACCTCTCGCGCACCGTGTGGAATTTGTCGCCGTTGAATATCTCGAGCGACTGGCCAGCAGGGATCTTCACGATGGTCGTGGGGTGGAAGTCGTTGGCGTAGGTGCAGTTGCTCGACTGCACGAAGATGGCCGAGTCGCTGAGGCACTTGGCGTAGACGCACTCGTTCGAATAGGTCAACTGCACCCCTGAAGCATGGTCACCGGTCGGCAGACGGCAGCATACCTGTAACTGGGGGGGGGGGTTTGGGGGGCTGGGGGCCCCGCACTATTTTTCCAACACCGACCCAACTCCCCCCCAACCCCCCCCCCCCCCCAGAATTTTCCCAAGGGATTTTCACTCAGTCTAAAACGATAAAAGTGAGTAAATGTTGGTGTATTTCAGTGCTTTTCAGTGTTATATAAGCATAAAACAGCTAAATAACACTGTTTAGACCCTATTTATACCCATTTTTGACCAAAAAGTACCAGTGTAACTCGAAAAATGGCCAGCTACCCCCCCCCCACTTTTTGCTCCAGCCACCCCCTCCCCCAAAAAGTGCCGTCTACCCCCCCCCCCCCCACTCTTCCAGACCCGGTTACAGGTATGGTCGGCAGCGCTCTTCGTGCTGGCGCGCACCTTTGCCGATGTGCCGACGCGTGCTCTCGATGGCGTTGTTGCGATTGATGTTGGACAGTACGCCCAGGCAGATTCGCTCGTTGCTGTTCGACGGATTCGTGAAGCCGTCGATGATGAGCTCCTTCGCGCTAATCTGCACGCTTCCGCCGGCTCAGCCACGCTACGTCGCCCGCCTGCTCCCTCCGCGCAACGCTTACGCTGAACTGCTGGCCGACCCGGTTATTGAGCTCGTAGTACGATATGGTCGTCCAGTAGCTCGTTTGCGATTATGGGACCCGAGCTAGAACGCCTTCAGCATGGCGACCAGCAGTGGCTGTCGGCCTGGTGGAGTCAGATTCGTAGTCCATGGGCGAAGGCGCCATGAAGCCGTGTTGCGACATTGGACTCCCAGTCTTGTCTACAACTGTAAAAAAGTAGTGTATTTTTCATCCTTTTCAGTGTTTTTAACCATAAAACAGCTAAATAACGCTATTTATAGCCTATTTTAACCTATTTTGGACCCAAAAGTGCCTAAAAACCAAAAAAAAAACTACTCGGGTACACTTTTTTACCCTCTGACACCCCCCTCCCTCTTCAAATCTGCTTACCCCCCCCCCCCCCCCACCCTCCACCACACGTTCCCCTGAATGGTCTCCAACCCTCCCCCCCACTTCAAAAACCAGGTTACATGTATGCTCCCGATCCGATGCATCGGTCGCAACTGACCGGGCGCCTCGACGCGATTGTAGTGGTACGGATTGATGCAGATGTCCTTGTTCTTGGCCTCGAACGGAAAGCGGCAGTTGGGCGCGGCCTTCAGCTCGTGACGGCTCCATAGGTCCGGCCAGCGCCAGACGCGGCAGTACATGACGTGCGGCAGCCCTTTTCTGTGCGACACCTGGCCAGCCACGGGCGGCGTTGTTTACGTTTCTCTCCTTTGGATGTTCAACAAGTGGACGCACCTGCAGACGGCCGCCGTCCTGGGAGCGCGGGATGGTCACACAGCGCGTGTTGGGACTGGCTTCGTTGAGCGCCATCTCGAGCAGCTCGACGCCGCCCGCTCCCTGCTTCTTGAGCTTCTTCACGAGACTGCCGACCGCCTTCTCGGCCCACTTCTCCTCTTCGTCTCCTACAATTCTCTTTGACGTTGCCACGACGTCTCCACAGAGATGGACTCGCCTTGCTTCCATCCAAGCAGCTTCTTCAGGGGCGCCGACTTGACGTTGAGCAGATTCTGCAACGCTTGCATCACGAGCAGACGCGAACTGGAGTCGCTGGCTCCCCCGTGGCAGCGATCGCGAGATTGCACCCACAAGCTACAACGTCATATACGGCAGTATGTATCAGGCAAAGGACTTCGACAATTCCACGCGCTCTCATCGCCAAGACGGAGCGACCGACGCCCTGCGTGTTCGTGTCCTTGGAACAGGGCTGTGAATGACAGACACGACCCTTACGCGCGCAGTCAGATAGTCAATGAATACATGCGGTATTGCGCGCGGTTGGTTTGCAACGAATGGCGTGCCGTGGACTAACGTAACGGGAAGAGTGCTCTGCTGAGGCGACGCAAAAAGTCGACGCCTTGACGTGATGAGTCAGTGCCCACAAGAAAACGGAAGAGGGCGACGCAACTGAAGGGATGCGATCTTTAGATAAGCTTCAGGGAGCCGCAGCCGCAGAGCCGTTCGGCGTAGGGAAGTGGAAGAGAATCTGTGCCGCGCGACCGACCCGATCGTCTTCCTCGCGCGCGGCCCAGACAGATGGGCAATTGACGACCGCTGTCGACAACGGGGCGCCAAGGCGCCGCCAGAGAAGAGGAAAAACTTCTCCATTGCAATCGACCGAGCAAAGAATGCGCACCGTCAGACGCCGCGACGCCGCCAGCTTTCGGCGGCCCGATCGCCGCTAACTGCACATCACAACTCACAACGTAGAATGGCCAATTGAGTTGGGGGCCACACAAGAATGGCTCCGTACTGCCCAGGGTGTGCCGAGTGTCCGTCCGTCCGACGCCGCGGATGGATGGTCTTGTTGCCTGGGGAACCCTTTAGGGCACACGGACAGAGCACTACGCCACACCTCGCATCGCATCCACAATTCATGGCCGACGCCGGGAAGTGCGATAGCAATCTAACGGAGCAGAGCAGGGATTATGCCCAAGGGTCACATTGTAGTATTATACAGGGTGTCCCACCCAAGAGCATCAATGTTTGAATGAACGCACACTGAGCGAGCGTTGTTCAATCAATTTCGATGAAACTTTGCCCAAACACAGGCAGATATCCAACTTAGGCTTGTGCAAAAAATCAAACTTTCCGCCGGAAACAACAAGCATTTTATTCACGGCTTTCCAACTGTTTTCGAAATTCCAGTTGGTCCAGCGAGACAACGAGTTCACTTCTTTGGCGATTGTCTCGAAGCTTGCAGGATCCTTTCTTTGATCGATCGAGTTCTCACAGACTTGAGTATTTCGCGATTTACAGTAGCCACTGACTGACCGGTAGTCTCAAAACGCCCAACTGTTTTCAAAATGATGATGATGATGATGGCACCCTTGCCACTGGGGAAACAGCTTGTTCATTCGCCTTGTGGTTTTGAGAGCGTTTCTAATTTCATAATAAATGACCCTATTTACCGTAAATCCTCCAATAGTGCCCCGGGGCACTATTTTTTCAACCTCTCCTTACCCGGGGGCACTCTTGGAGGGGGGGGGCACTATTGGAGGGGGGCTTCTATTATTTCAACCTAAAAATTTTGAATGGTAATGCTAGTTTCGCTGTCAAAATTGCCGATTTTTCGATGATTTTGATCACTTTTGCCACATTTAATGGTTGATTTACCGTTAATAGTTGCTGAAACGTACTATATTATTGGTTCGTAGTAGTGTGTATACACGATATAAATGTACCTACCACTATATTTTTGCCCATAAAAGGCACATGGCACAACATACCCCTTACCCCCGGGGGCACTATTGGAGGGGGGGTTCTATTATTTCAACCTTGCCGTACCCGGGGGGCACTATTGGAGGGGGGCACTATTGGAGGGGGGGGGGTTGTATTGGAGGATTTACGGTATACCCATTCTTGACCAAAAAGTACCAGAAAATGGCCAGCTACCCCCCACATTTTGCTCCATACACCCCCCCCACTTTTTGCTCCATACACCCCCCCCCCCCCCAGAATTCGGCCGTTTACCCCCCTCCCCCCACTTTTCCAGACCCAGTTATGCGCAGGGGCATGCCCCCATTTTCTCCCCCCCCCCCCCCCAATTTCCTCGCTCCCCAGTTCGTCGTTCCCCAATTGCTCGCTCTCTAGTTCCTCGCTTTCTCAGTTCCTCGCTCCCCAGTTCCTCGCCTCCCATTTTCTCGCTTCTCAGTTCCTAGTTCTACAAATATTTGTTTGTATTCTTCGCGTCGTGGCAAAGCCACGAGTAGGTATGCATGTTAGTTGTTGCTTTCGCGTATTGTGTCGACGCGTCTAACCAGAAAAACGCGCCGACTGATTGGCGCATTGTTAAGAAAGTATTGTATGCTTTCAAATTAAATTTTATAGCATGTGCTGCACTGGAGTTGCTTATAAAAAACTACTGTCGGTGCTAGGTGTGGACCGTATTTCTCTTTTTCTCAAACGTTGTTCTACTAGTTGAAGTCGACATGAGCGATCATGAGCTTGGTGAAGCTTCTGGTCAACACTCTGGACATGAGTCGGAGGATTCCATCCAGCAACAACAATTTGCTGTAGAGAGAGATATTCGAGAGACCGACGAGGCATACTCAAAGTCGTGAATGTTGGTCGTGAATGTTGAATGGTGATGCTGATGTGATGGGTGCTGCTGCGTTGGAGCGCATCTGATGGATGCGGTGGAATTTCACTGTAACAAATTTCGGGCCGGGCCGGACCTGAGCCGCTTGATGTCGGGCCGGGCCGGGCTCGGGCCTACAATTTGGGAGGTGCGGGCCGGGCCGGGCCGGGCCGGGCCGGGCCGGGCCGGGCCTGGGTGGTGGGCGGGCCAGGCCGGGCCTGAATCTCCAGGCCCGTTTCGTTCTCTACAGGGACATACTGGTTGGACGGATTTAGCCGAAATTCAACATGTAGATGTAGGCCAAACAAAAATACATGCCCAAATTAAATTTCATGCAAATCGAACAACGGAGCGCTGAGATATGAGCAATCATCCAAGGCACTGTACATACAGTGAAAAAAGTTTTGCGTTAAACCATTTGATTGCTTGAAGACTGGTTTACGGACACGATTTTTTACTCTACCTTGGGTGATTGCTCATGTCTCGACGCTCGGTTGTTCGATTTGCATGAAAATTGATTTGGTCGTGCGTGTATTTTTGTTTGGCCCACATGTGCATAGTTGAATTTGAGCTAAGTCCATCCAACCAGTATTTCCCTTGTTTTGATACACCCTGTACATGCATCGCGGGTTGCGCCCGATTCCTGTTGAGTCCAGACAAGCGTGGCAGCCGAACGGATCGAACACAACAGCGCTGTTGTAAACGACTGAATTCAGATTCAGATTCTAATTCAGAACAGAATTCAGATTCAGAATCAATTCAGAATTGTCAAGGTATCGATCGAGTGGTCGGTGGAGTCGCCAGAGCTTCCAGCCAGTGTCATCCTCAAGACGCCCAGCCAACAGAATTCGGAAAGATAAAGCCTAGAATTCCAAGAGTCCTTAGAAGGTGCAAAAGAGGTATGCTGGTCAAATATGACTACACAGCACACACTATCGAGCTTGTACATGAGTGCGCGAGTGTGTTTATGTGAGTTGGCGCAGCTTGTGAATTCTCCAGCACTACTGGAGAACGGTTACTACAATTTCGACCTTTGATTCTTCAATTTCGTACGCAAAAACTGGGTTAAAAAGAGGCGAAATGAGGTCCATGAGTCTTGAAATGAGGGCTGACGGGCTGGTTTTCCCCACAAACCAAAGACCAGTCCACCCAAATTTTATGCTGGAATGGAGTATACCTAAACATGTACAGGTACTGGTATTGTATTGGAGGGAGGCACACTGGCAGCAGCAAGTCACACAAGGACATAATTACTTAGTTGACTTTTATTAGTGCCCCAGATGTACTGTTGTTTAAACCCTTGTCGGTTTACCTGATACTGTTGGATAGGGAACACTTGGAGAACTTTCAGTATATTTTTTTTACCGTAAACCCTATAATTAACCCCCCCTATAATTAGCCCCCTACAATTAGCCCCCCCCCCCTATAATTATATACCCTCCCAAGACCACTTTGAGTTAATAAGCCCCCCCCCCCCCCCTATAATTACGCCCCCTCCCTAAATGGACTTTCGTCTGACAGGCAACATTTTCGATGTCTGTGTGTACATATGTATGGTCGCGTATGTGTATGTATGTGCATGTGAGACGGTGGGAGAGTGGGTTAGAGTGTACCAACGTGTGTGCGCAGAGTCTTTTTCCCTTAAAAATCGCCTCCACGCTCCTTTTCGCCCACAAAGCTTCCCACACATCGACACTCCAGTTTATAAGCCCTCCCCCCCTAGTGCTCGAACGAAACAATTAGACCCCGGGGGGCTAATTATAGTGTTTACGGTATTTATTTATTTATTTATTCCCAGTAAGCATGTACACGCTGTACACCACACCACGCACAACACAACAACATCGCGACGCGATACAACGAACCATGGTGCGATACATTGTACATTGTACACATGCCACTGGAGGGCTAGGCTACGCCAAACGAGGGCGATTTCAGGGCCTAACCCTTAAATAACTGTACAGATTTTCTTTGTTGAGTCTGCATTTGAAGGAATGGAATGAATTGAGGGGGAGGATACCGTACCAACTGAGAGGTTATTCCAGACTGCGACCACTCGGTTTGAAAAAAAAAAGAATTTTCGGTAGTTGGTATTGTAACGAGGATGGGCGAGTTTGTACTGATGACCCCTAGTTGAGCTAGCAGGAGCGAAAGAGAAGTAATTTTCAAAGCGTAAGGCAACATGTCGGTGGATGATTTTATAGACGAGTACAAGGTCTGCCTGCAAACGACGGAGTTCAAGCGGTTCAACGTTGGTGACAATGAGGCGCTCAGGGTAGGATAGGGCACCCATTCCAGGTAGGAGGCGAGTAAACCGACGTTGAACTGACCCGAGAGTATCGATGCTACATCCTTGAGATGGATTCCAGACTGGAGAGGCATATTCGAGGCGGCTGCGCACAAAATATATGCTTTATGTTTTTGCTATATGCGCGCTATACGCGGTATATGCTTTTTATTTATTTTTGTACTCGAATACGAAGATCTTGGAATGTGTGGCACCAAAACAATAAAACGTAAGCTGTATGCATTTCGTGGCAATCGTGAGTTGCGAATCAGATGGCCTTTAATGCACACTTTGTAACATTTTTTTCAGTTGGGTGAGGAATTCAAAAAGATTCGCGAACAAGTCAAAGATGACGAGGCTACCGACAACTTTTATGGAAGCGTAAGGGTCTTCTAATTAGCCACTATGCCTAATTAGCGAATTGCGCAAGTACCACCTACATGCAAACGTATCTTCCAGGTCCACAACCAGGAGTGCACGTTCTACGCGTTCGCAAAAGGCAAAGAAGCGAAACTGATGATACCGAAGGTTTACTTTGTGGAGAAAATCGATCCGACAGACAAAGAAACCGGCTTAATCGTGATGGAAGACATGTCGGGCCGCGGCTTCCTGAAACACTTTTATGAACCCGCCCAACTACCGCTTCTCAAAGACGTGAGCTTCCACGCACCCCCATTGCGTGCGTGCGTGCGTGCGTGCAAATGTCAGGGCATTCCCCGATCTAGCCGGCCGCCGCCGTGGCTCGTCTCCAGGCGATGTCGCTCACGGATCCCACTTGGCAGGAACGCTTCCAGTCGAACAAGACGATTTTCGAACTGACGCCCGGTTCCGACAAGGTGACGCCAGAGGTCTTGGAGCAGAGCAGGCAAATGACCCTGGGCCAGATGCGGCTGCGGCCTCAGTTCTACACCGAAGAGATCGTCGCCAAGTTCGAGCGGTCGTCCAAGAGTGCCAATAGCATGCAGGAAGCGACTGACGAGTACATCGACCTGATCACCGATCAGGATCACCGCGGCACCGTAGCATTTCCCTTTCAGCAATTTGGGTTGCTGAAATGTCCATGTCCCCATTGCCGATTTTGGAGTGAATGCCAATGGCGACAGATGGGTCAGGCGGAACGAATCGTTCGTTCGATACGCACCTTGTTATTGAAGAAGTGTTGGTAGCGCGTAGTGGAGTTCTTCAGTTGTCGTCATCGAATGTCGATTTCACCAGTCCACACGAAGTTTCACGTTTGCGGCACAGTCTTGTGTGTTTCATTGACAATCAACGCAACTGCGCGACAACCGAGAGGAACGCCAAGAAAAAGCACGATAACGGCAACTACCTAGCTTTAAGCTTTCAGTAGGCTTTTAAGCTACCAGCAGGGGCGTCGGTGTCTCAACTCTTGACTTGCTCACCGTCTATCGTAGCGTGCAGCCGCTAGTAAGTACGCACACCACACAGCTGTGAAACACAGAAGAAAAGTTGAAAAGCTGAGTGGGGGAGGGGTTTGGTCGAAGCGCCATTGTTAGTGAGGTGTGGCATTGGGGGAGTGGATCGTCTTAGTCGCAAGTTCATGGGCGCCCAAAAAAAAACCACGACGACGACGACGGCCATGAGAAGGGGAGTGGGGAGCGGGTGAACCTCGTCAAGCAACGGAGAGACACCATCGTCGCTCCCGCTGCGCTTTTCGGCGGCGGCGGGTCTGCTCGTACTGCCTGCGGTTTGTGGGACTGCGGATTTCGGCAAGGATTCCCTATTGCTCTCATGCTTTGGCTTGGGTGACAAATATTCACTAAAATCACCTGGCGAGAACGACATTATGCAAATCAGCAAGACGCGCCTACTGTAACTTGAATGGAACACAACAGAGCGTCACACAAATCAAAGTTCTTAGGTATGCTGTAACGCGATGCAGTACTTCAAAAATATAAAAAAGAAACCCATTCGAATGCAGCGCGCAGTAGCCACCTACCGGTATCATAGATTCAGAGTCACAAGACAGTTGGCACTCCCTCTCATCACATTTCGCTCATCACCACACAAACCGAACAAAACAACTGAACAAGAAGACACTTCATCGCATCCATCACTATTGCTCTAATTCAATCTGCCAACATTTCTTCGCCGAGTGCCCTAACTCAGATGTCTGGCGCGGGCAAGAAAGGCGGCGGCGACGAGTAGCAGGCGATGCAGGTGAACGCGACCGACCCGACCAGCGGCGACAATGGCGTCCCGGCGGCCTCTTCGACGCCTGTCCTGGGGACGGGGTCGAGAGGCATGAAGCCCGGCCAGAAGCGCAGGCTGCGGCGTGAAAGAGCGGCAGCGAGAGCGGCCAATTCGGCCCTCTCGACGCCCTCTGACACCACGGCTGCTTCCTCAGTCACCAAGACCAAGACAGTCACCTCAAGCGCCCTTGTCCAGCCGAGCACGCTGCGGTGGGGACCTCGGCCAAACCGCCGATGGAACCCCCACAGCGGGCGAAGCTGATCGGCATCGGCCTCGCGGACACGCGCAAGCTGACCAGGGAGGCAGGGAAAATGGTGCTGGACTTCCTCCAGCAGCGGATGCTCGCCACCATGAAGGCCGACCGCAACGCACCTCCGCTCATCTTCGCTGAGTGGGGCCGCGTTGGAAGCAGCGGAGCCCTTCTGTTGGCCCCCAAGGACCAGCGCACGCTCAACTGGTTACGAGAGTCCCTGGTACCCTGGTAAGATGGACCCTGGTAAGGTGTACTCAACGACAAAAGGCAGACGACAATACCCAAGCCAGAAGACAGAGGGCAAAATCCAAAAGCCACACGACCGAGCAGTCTGGCGCGGCCTTTAGTCGGGCGGGTTGGGTGACATCTCGCCCAACGACATTTCGCCCAACGACATCTCGCCCACGCGACAACTCGCCCAACGACAATTCGCCCATGCGACAACCCGCCCAACGACACTTTGCCCAATACAATGCACGTTCTTCAAAGCAAGTTCATACTATTCGAAACTTTGAAACAACAGCTAAACAAAAGGATGCTCAATAAGAGAACTCAGCAGCTGGCAACTGCGAGACGAGTTGACAACGAGACAAGCGTAATAAATTCCCTTTAAAGCCGAAACGCAGCGCGCGATCGCGATATCGCTCAGGTAGTTGATGGGCGGCCTCTTGTCCTCTTCTTTACAACGCTTGGCCGCGCCGCACTCGTTGGCGCTGTGCCACTTGGTCTTCAACGGCCAAGTGGCTGTGCTGTCTGCTGAGGAAGACGACGATATCGTCGGCAGCGCAAACAAGCGCCTGCCCAGAACCAGAAGTATGCAGGGAATCCTAGACTCCGAGAACCAGTGCCACCGCAGGACCGACAAGTGCCTACGTGCCCAACAATATGTTGCATGGAAGGAATCCAAGACTCCGATAAAATCGTAGACTACGAGAACGATGCTGCTACTACAGCTGAGGGATCGCTGAGGCTGAGGGCGTTGCCTGAGGCGAAGCAATCACTGAGGAACTTTTGATTTCATGGATTCCGTAGTCGATGCATTTTTATGTGCCACATGGGGCCGCAACGATACCTGAGTCGAGCAAACACAAGGAAACCTGCTCAAAATGAGCTTGATTAAAAATACACTTTATTGGGCAAAGTGTCATTGGGCGGGATGTCGCATGGGCGAATTGTCGTTGGGCGAGTTGTCGCGTGGGCAAGATGTCGTTGGGCGAGTTGTCGTGGGCGAAATGTCGTTGGGCGAAATGTCGTTGGGCGAGATGTCGCATCACCGTCGGGCGAACTGCACTGTCCTCCTTGCCAATCATATTGCGATGGCGCGAGTTTCGCATCGGCGAGCCGTGCGACCATTGGTCCCGCCCCCCCCCCCCCCCCCCCCCCCCCCCCCAATCACCACAACCACAATCTCCACCTCTACGTCTCTTTGCGGCGCACGCACAACTCTCGTGGGATTGCGTTCCACGCGCCCATCGACTTCTAGTTCCAGGGCACGTTGCCCTGGTCTTCGAGCTCGATGAGTTCCTGCCACAAGCCGACGGCGTTCTTGAGGAGGCTCTCCTTGGCGCGCTCCTTGCTCGCGGCCTTCTCAAAGGGCGCGTCCGAGAGCACGACCAGAGGGGCGCCGTTCGCCCACGTGATCACGCCCAGCTTGAAGATGCGCCTGCAAGCAACGAGCGGCGACGACTCGCAAGCGCTTTCGTGTACATCACGGCTCATTGGAATGCAAATTGAAGTTTGTCACCACATGACTGGAATGGACACACTGTCTCCAGTTGTTGCCTGGACTGGAACTGGGTGGGAGAGGTGGGGAGAAGGGGCAGTCCTACCTAGGCCTTTAAAGAACCGGTGGGGGTGCGTGGGAGCGGGAAACAAGATTTTCCTCTATCTAAACATTTTTTATTTATTTTTTCAACCTCTACTGCCTGTTGTTTTTTCAACCTCTACTGCCTGACGGCGGGTAGCATTTGGTGTTTTTACGATCTTTTCAGTGTTCTGTGACACAAAACGCCAAAATAGCGCCACTCAAACTTGATTCTAGCAAAACGCTATTCTGATGCATACCGTAAGGCGTAAACCCTATACCGGTAATTGTCTCGTTCGAGCTCTAGGAGGGTGTATAATTATAGGGGGGCTACTTACAGGGGGCTAAATATACGGTTTACGGTAGCTAGGTATCCAACTATGTATCCAAGCAGGCAACTAGATATCCAACAAGACCACTGTTTGTCATGTGGATTGTGGTTGCAGATGGTTGCAGTAGGGTTCATCTCTTGTCTCTGATCGGCTAGTCAACAAAAGACGGACGCAAACGAACTTGTAGTTTTCAATGACTTGATCCAACGTAAAAGGCACTGGCTCCTCTTCCATTTCCTCCTTCAGCGCGTCGTAGTAGTGGCGCAGCACCTCCATCGTGTGCGCCCTGCGCGCGGGCCCATCCACCGACATGGAAAGGAAATGCCCAAAGTCTTCTACCGGCCCTCCAGCGTGGCATAACTAAACGGGCGTAACGTGCGGACGAACATTTGGGAATCATATTGCTATAGCAGAGAATTGTGTTCCGAGAAAAATTTGAATGGGCACGGCACGCGATCAATTCAGCGAATGCACTCAAGTGACTTTTTGGGCGTAACAAGAGCACGAACCTGCCAGTCAAAGATGCCGGACAGTCGCTCGTCGCCGTTTTCGTCTTTCTTCACAAAGACGTTGCTAATGTGCAGATCGCCATGACACAAAACGTCCGGAATACCCAGCTTTCTATGAGCCTGAAGTGTTCTTTTAATGTTAGCAAAGATAATACGAGTGGGTAGCTCGAAACCGGCTAACCCCCTCTTTTTTGGGGTGGGGGAGGGGTTTGGTCGAAGCGCCACTGTTAGTGAGGTGTGGCTGGACAGGTATGTACTTTCGCGTTCAAATCTTTTTTTTTCTAATTTTGGCATGCGATCAGATAATTTTCCCAAGACAATTTTCAGGCCAGAAGGAAAGTTGAAACACAAAATGTGATATCGTAAGCCCCATCCCACCCCATATTGTCCCTGGTTGCCGATGGTGGAAACAATAGTGTTCCCCCTCCATTTGCAACAGCAGGGGCACTGACCGGACATGTTCGCATTAGTATTTTTTGGTAATTTGTTTTGCTACCACTCCCTCTAAGAGTACATAGGTATTTATTTACTCTCCATTTCCAGTATTAAATACCGGTATGGTGAATTGATTGGCTTTGGTATATGACGAAAAACGCTCTGCAAGACCTTTTCGCCCACTTTTTGCATTCTAAATTGGAAAAGCGAAGATTGAATTTGTAGTGTCGTGCTACACTCCTCCCCTCTCCAATAGTGTCTCCCTCATCCATTAGTACACCTCGGGAAGTTTGCAACAATAGTACCTCGGGATACCATTTGGAAAACTTGCAGCACTGTTACACCGGAGCTCACGGTGATCAGGTCGATGTACTCGTCGGTCGCTTCCTGCATGCTATTGGCACTCTTGGACGACCGCTCGAACTTGGCGACGATCTCTTCGGTGTAGAACTGAGGCCGCAGCCGCATCTGTCCCAGGGTCATTTGCCTGCTCTGCTCCAAGACCTCTGGCGTCACCTTGTCGGAACCGGGCGTCAGTTCGAAAATCGTCTTGTTCGACTGGAAGCGTTCCTGCCAAGTGGGATCCGTGAGCGACATCGCCTGGAGACGAGCCACGGCGGCGGCCAGCTAGAGCGGTGAATGCCCTGACATTTGCATGCACCCACGCAATGGGGGTGCGTGGAAGCTCACGTCTTTGAGAAGCGGTAGTTGCGCGGGTTCATAAAAGTGTTTTACGAAGCCGCGGTCTGACATGTCTTCCATCACGATTAAGCCGGTTTCTTTGTCTGTCGGATCGATTTTCTCCACAAAGTAAACCTTCGGTATCATCAGTTTCGCTTCTTTGCCTTTTGCGAACGCGTAGAACGTGCACTCCTGGTTGTGGACCTGGAAGACACGTTACATGTAGGTGGTACTTGCGCAATTCGCTAATTATGCATAGTGGCTGATTAGAAGACGCTTACGCTTTCATAAAAGTTGTCGGTAGCCTCGTCATCTTTGACTTGTTCGCGAATCTTTTTGAACTCCTCGCCCAACTAAAAAAATGTTACAAAGTGTGCATTAAAGGCCATCCGATTCGCAACTCACGATTGCCACGAAATGCATACAGCTTTAAGTTTTATTGTTTTGATGCCACACATTCCAAGCTCTTCGTATTCGAGTACAAAAATGAATAAAAAGTTTATAAAAAATATACTGAAAGTAAAGTTAATTGTAGAGGGGCTACTTATATGGGGGGCTAATTATAGGGTTTACGTAAAAAAATATACTGTAAGTTCTCCAAGTGTTCCCTATCCAATAGTATCCAGCAGGTAGACCGACAAGGGTTTAAACAACAGTACGTCTGGGGCACTAATGAAAGTCAACTAAGTAATTATGTCCTTGTGCGACTTGTTGATGCCAGTGTGCCTCCCTCCAATACAATACCAGTACATGTTTATACTCCATTCCAGCATAAAATATGGGTGGACTGGCCTTTGGTTTGTTGGGAAAACCAGCCCGTCAGCCCTCATTTTAACATTCATGGACCTCATATCGCCTCTTTTTAACCCACTTTTGCCTACGAAATTGAAGAACCAGATTGTAGTAAACGTTCTCCAGTAGTGCTGGAGAATTCACAGGCTGCGTCAACTCACATAAACACACTCGCGCACTCATGCACGCACGCACGTTCGATAGTGGGTGCTGTGTAGTCATATTTGACCAGCATACCTCTTTTGCACCTTCTAAGGACTCTTGGAATTCTTCCGAATTCTGTTGGCTGGGCGTCTTGAGGATGACACTGGCTGGAAGCTCTGGCGACTCCACCGACCACTCGATCGATACCTTGACAATTCTGAAGTGATTCAGAATCTGAATTCCGTCTGAATTAGAATCTGAATCTGAATTCAGTCGTTTACAACAGCGCTGTTGTGTTCGGTCCGTTCGGTTGCCACGCTTATTTGGACTCAACAGAAATCGGGCGCAACCCGCAATGCATGTACAGGGTGTATCAAAACTATATGCCCCCCCCCCTAGGGAAATACTGGTTGGATGGATTTGCTCAAATTCAACGTACATGTGGGCCAAACAGAAATACATGCCAAATTAATTTTCATGCAAATCTAACAACCGAGCATCGAGATATGAGCAATGACCCAAGGTGCGGTGAAAAATCTTGTCAGTACACCAGTCTTCAGGCAATCAAATGTTTTAACGAAAAACTTTTTTTACTGTGAGTTTTGCCTTGGATTGGCAACCTTGGATTATTGCTCATATCTCAGCGCTCAGTTGTTCGATTTGCATGAAATTTAATTTGGTCAGGTATTTTTGCTTGGCCTGCATCTACCAGTACATGTTGAATTTCGGTTACGCTTAAAAAAGACGCGCGTTAAAAAAGACGCGGAAAATCTTGTTAAGAAAGACGCATGTTAAAAAAGACGCGTTAAAAAAGACGCAGCCTGATATTATCGCGTTAAAAAAGACGCGCGTTAAGAAAGACGCAGACGGCGGCGGCAGCAGCAATGTTCTATGTTCAGCAATGTTGTGTGCCACGTTGCTGACCCAGTGACGACAATACTCCAGCACTCCGTGATGCTGCAGCAGAAGGCGTTGGGCGGGAAGGGCTCGCCGCCGTTGTTCGAACGCTCCGCCTGAAACTGGTCAGGTAACTGGGACGGTCGGTTGGTTCTTGCCGGTACGTGGTAGCCGTAGCCCGTAGGTCATGCACGCTGGCGCGCTCACGAGCGTCAGCGCCTGATCGTCAGCTCGCTTCGGACGAGAGCGACGCTCTGCTCCACTGCAGACTTCACGTCACTTATGGACATTGTAGTTTTTTTGCGTAGACGACGTTGAATTGGCAGCATCTGGAGGCGTCACTGTGTGTGTACCTGTACATTTGCCGCGCCCTCACAGTCGACGAAGCGTCCCGGCTGTACGCTTGCTCGCTGTACCATACCTGTAACTGGGGGGGGGGGGGTGGTTGGGGGGGGGGGCTTTGGGGGCCCCCACTAGTTTTGCAACCACCCCCCCAACTCCCCCCCCCGACCCCCCCCCCCCAGAATTTTCCCAAAGGATTTTCGTCATGTGTAAAACGATAAAGGTGAGTAACTGTTGGTGTTTTTCAGTGCTTTTCAGTGTTATATGACCATAAAACAGCTAAATAACACTGTTTACACCCTTTTTATACCCATTTTAGACCAAAAAGTACCATTCTAACTCAAACAATGGCCAGCTACCCCCCCACTTTTTGCTCCGGAGACCCCCTCCCCAAAATCGGCCAGCTACCCCCCCCCCACTCTGACAGACCCAGTTACAGGTATGCGCTGTACGCGCCAATATGAAAAAAATAAACTTTAATGCCTACCACAGTTACTCTTCCAGTTTTGCGTTACGTTACGGGATAAATTGCCCTGACAGCGGAATTGCTGGAGGGCAGGAAAGGTGGGCAGGAATAGGTTTACGATGGTTTCCATGTCATCCGATTGCTAAGCAGTGTTGTTTTAATCGGCTGAGAAATCGAGATTGACCGCCGCTTGGTCCAGCAGATACATACATTACACAAATGTGGAAAAAAGGCGATTGGAATGCTGGGATCTACATACATGTATCTCGCCTCTCAAAGGGTAAAGCGACAAACATCTGCACGCACGCGCCGTTCCCGTTCCACTTCCTATTCCACTTAGCGGCCGCCTGGAGAACTGCTGCGTCTTTTTTAACCTCCGCCGTTTTGTGGCTTGCGTCTTTTTTAACGCGCGTCTTTTTTAACGCGCGTCTTTTTTAACATGCGTCTTTTTTAACATGCGTCTTTTTTAACTTGCGTCTTTTTTAACTGACGCCTGAATTTCGGCTAAATCCGTCCAACCAGTCATCTCCCTAGGGGGAGCATGTATTGATAAACCCTGTATGCAGCTGCAGCTTCCAGGCATTTCAACGGTTGCGGCTGTTTGCGCATTTGGGCTAAGACGTTGGTTCCAAACCGCAAGGTGCGGAGCTCAATCTTCAGGGTGGCAAGACTGCTCAACAAGCTCGTTTCAAAAAGCACTTCATTTGAATTTGTTGACTTTCATTCGAAATTTCTGTGCTTCTGCACAGATTCGACGGGTGTGCACTTCCTGGAATTCTTTAGCAGTGGCGATTCCTTTGGAATCGGTGAAATCGCCGCACAAGCCTCAATGATACGACGTCCCGTTATTGTCTCCTTTGTTGCATTGCCAAATGCTACACCACCTTGTTTTTTTTCAGAAAGTCCAAAAGTCTGCATTGCAATTGCAGATGGAGGAAGGAGACAGGAGGAGGGAGGACGTCCACCAGTGGCGTAGCCAAGGGGGGGAAGGGGGGGAAGCTTCCCCCTCCGAAATTCTCCGAAGCAAAAATTTTTTAACTTGGTACCCTCTGTTGCAATGTGCCAATATCGGCGTTTTTCTCAATTTCAATGCAAATAATGATGAAAACGACAGTAAAGAGCCAAATTTTCGCCTGCGGCGCATTGTTTTGCATAAAAAACCGTGAAAGTTCGTTAGGCTACTCTAAAAAATTTGCCTGCGGCGCTATTTTGAGCACGGAAATCGACTGTTTTGACAACATTGCTAACGTTTTGGTGTGCATGTAGTCAGACAAACGAGCGTAAAGCGTGTAAACAGATTGAATGAGAGAGTGTCTAAAGCTTCCCCAGCCAAAATGGCGCAATGTCCAAAAAATTCGACAGGGTCCCCCCTGTTGCAAAATTGAGAATTTGGTCGAGATTGGACTTCCCCACCCCCGAAATCAAGTCCTCACTGACGTCCACGTCCGCGCGTAGGCACATAGTAATGCACTGATGCGCCCTAAAGGCATCCACACTGCCCCCTCCCCGCCATAATACAGGGCCAAAGGCGCCCACGCTGCCTTATGGCACCCTGGCTCTGTGTAGCGTAGTAGGGGAGGGGAGTGGGTGGCTGGCTGGACAGACGCGCGTACTGGCGAACGCACGAGCATAGCCTTTTAGATTAGCGGAAAATAACGCAGCGGAAACTTTCAAAATTGACCTAGAAATTTTGCTCCTGGACCCAGAAATTTCGTCCCAGATTGGGACACATCTTAGTCCTATCCTTAATGATGCGTTTTCCCAGATTAGACCCAGAAATTTTGCTCCCAGACAGAAATTTTCCTCCCAGTTTGGGCCCTATCCCTAACCCTAAGCATGTGTTTTCCCAGAAATTTTGCTCAAGGACACAGAAATTTTGGTCCCAGAAAAAGAAAATGTCTTCCCAGATTGGGCCCTATCCTTAAGCATGTGTTTTCACAGAAATTTTGCTCCCAGACACAGAAATGTTCCTCCCAGATTGGGCCCTATCCTTAAGCGTGTTTTTCACAGAAATTTTGCTGGAGGACGCAGAAATTTTGCTCCGCGATTTGCGGAAAATAACGCGGCGGAAAATCCAGACCCAGACCCAGAAATCCAGTCCCAGACCCATAAATTTTGTCCCAGCTTGGGACACATCCTAGTCCTATCGTTAACGATGCGTTTTCCCAAATTTGACCTAGAAATTTTGCTCCCAGACACAGAAATTTTCCTCACAGATTGGACCCTATCCTTAAGCATGTGTTTTGACAGAAATTTTGCTCGAGGACACAGAAATATTAAATGATTTTTTTTTCAATTAATTTTTTAGAATAAATCTAAAAAAGGTGTATCTCCAAATTTGTCCTAAGAATGCTCAAAAAAAATTTCGGCCCGATCCGTCAAGCCATAAAGGAGAACCGGTCGGTAACATACGGACGGACGGACGGACGGACGGACGAACAGACGGACAGACGGACGGACGAACAGACCCATTACGAAATTTTCCGCGCTGACGCGCGGTGAAAAAACAGTAACTCCCTTGGGCAAGGGGCTAAGGCAACAAGCAGTGCCCCCCCCCCCCTGATCGTAGTTCTCATTGAGACGATCGGTCTTGTAGAAGCCAGAGGTAAACCAAGGACCATTCGGTCTCAAACCCCTCAAAAAAAAAGTGACTCGCCTGGCGAGCGTGCCCAGTAGGTCTCCAATCCGTGTGCTCGAGCAGGCCTTGAACGTAGCCCCAGTGCCCAGCGACTCCTGCAGCAACGCCTCAAGTCGTGCGTAAGTCACACGCGTCTCCTGGATGACATCTGCCCGGTTCTCCATTGGCTGGCTCCTTATTCTATCTAGTGACACAGCAGCTTGCAGAAAGAGGGCGGGCAGCCGCTTTTATCTTGGCAGTTCGCCGTCAGTGTGAAGGTGTACGCCTGTCTATAAATAACAGTGGACAGGTCTCACAATGTGCCAAAGCCGCGTTGTTGCGTATGGCGCATCGCGTGGCAATGGGATGGAGGTTCGGGTCGTGTTTGCGCTAACGCTTAAATGGCGACTCAACACAAGACAGGCCGTAGATATAGTGTACAATGCTGGTGCAAATGTCACATTGTATAGGGTGCATGATGTTGCCGCCAAACACCGAATCGAGTTGTGTGTGTGCAAGCAACGGACAACGTTCCACCCAGTTGCCGCATTAAAGGACGCGACCACAACTATTTTGGTGCGACAAACAGCGAATCTGTGCTCTACATTCGATAGCTAAAAGACTTCGACGACGACTTACCTTGTTCCTACAGCTACATACCTGACCACGAAAAGGGAAGTGGGGAGCGGATGAAACTCGTCGAGCGACAGATAGCTACCACTGTCGCGGCCCGCTGTGCTCATCGGCGGCGGGGCGGGGCGGGTAGCCTGCAGTTTGAGCAACTGCGGATTTCGGCTAGGTTCCCTATTGCTCTCATGCTGCTTTGCCTTGGCTTGGCAGTGAATGAATTCACTAATGACTAGCGATGTCACCAAAAATTGCTGATGAATTATTTTTTTAATTTTTAACTATTAAAAAATTCCAAATAATTTTTTATTTAATTTTTAATTATTAAAATATTCGAAATAATTTTTTATTTAATTTTTGAAAGTTAAAGAATTCTGAAGAATTATTTAAATTATTTAATTAACTAATTTTTTAACTGGGTATTTTTAAAGTGTGCATTTGGGATGCATGTACATACTTTGGTGGTAGCATGCATGCATGCAAGAATGCAACAAATCCATGCCCATCACCTTGCGGCTCCTGTGAGGTCATCTACTGTAAGGTGGAGGACCCCAGTACACCTTCTTCAAGTGCAAACAAGTCTTCATATGAAGTGGACTCCTGCACAGTACTATATGATGCGGTGCGCGCATGGCAATGCGCTGTGCATGTCACGCCTCAACGCTTGGGCGCAAGGTCCTGGGTTCGATTCTTGATGGACCCACAAGACCGAGGACTTCCCATTCGATGGATTTTCTAACGCTGCCCTAGATTATAGATGGCGCTCTTCCGAAGGTCTTTGGCTAATTGCGCGGCTCTAGACAGGAAGGCGTCATGGATATGGGTATGCTATATGGGCCATTGACGGCCTCATAGCGTCGTTGCCCCTAATCCAACAAAGCAACACGCTTCAATGAAGTAGACCCTTGAATTAAACTACCGAGCGAACTTTGAATTTACCAATGTGAAAATTGGGTTGTGAGACGGGGCTGAGTGTGGTGTGGGGGACTTAAGATTTGTGGTGGAAGGTTTTTGTGGCTACTTACGCGTACAATGTTGCGCACACTCTCACACACTCACTCGCACTTACCGTCCAGCACACAGATCACTTCATTATACTCGATTAATTTCAATGTACAGTGTCGTATGTCATGTGCTGAAAACACCACTTCCCTCCATTCCAATGTTTGCAGTGGATGAGTCCATTCTAAAACCGACTGAAATGATTACAAATGAACACACCCCCACTGAGTGTGACAGGACTGAAAAGAAAGACAATAAATTTGATGGAAACAAAATGCAAATGGTGGTAGAGGTAGACAAAATGAACACCAATAATCAATGGGAAAAGACAAACTTGCCATGAACTACTTGAAAAGTCTATTAAAAAATCAATTTTTTAAGCGTGTGATTAAAAAATTGTCAAAAAAATATTGCACAGACTTATTTATTTAATTTTTAACTTTTAAAAAATTCCAAATAATTATTTATTTAATTTTTAATTAAAATATGTGATTGGCAGAATTATTTTTTTAACAATTTTTGATTTTTAATGTACTTAAAATATTATTTTGAATTATTTAATTAATTAAATTTTTATTTTTGGTGACATCGCTACTAATGACATCCATAAGACAATCACTTTTCGAGAACGACTGAACGACATTATGCAAATCAGCAAGACGCGCCTACTGTAACTTGAATGGAACACAACAGAGTGTCACGTAAATCAAACTTCTTGTTGTAACGCAATACAGTCATACATGTAACTGGTGTGGGGGTTTGGGGGGACGGGTTGCCCACCCCCAGGTCAAAAGTTGCCAATCCCCCCAGAATCTTTTGAAAGTTTTCCAACTCTTCGTCTTTTTTTCTTTTTAGTCTTTTTTCGTCTTTTTTCGTCTTTTTTAAAGTAGTTCTAGTCTTTTTTTCATCTTTTTTAACAGCTAAATAACGCTATTTATAGCCTTTTTACCCTATTTTTCACCAAAAGTGCCTATTTAGATACGCTTTTTTACCCTCTGACACCCCCTCCCTCTTCAAATCTGCTTGCCCCCCCTCCCCCACCCCCCAGAATGGTCTCCGACCCTCCCCCACTTCAAAAACCCGGTTACATGTATGAATACAGTACTTCTAATAAAAAAATTAAAACAAAAACATTCGAATGCAGCGCGCAGAAGCCACCCATCATAGATTCAGAATCACAACACAGTTGTCACTGCCTCTCATCATATTTCGCCCACCACCAACAAAGCGAACCAACTAAAGAGGAAACATCAAAAACAAAAAAAAATTGACGAGACAAAACAGGAAAAGACGCGCCAAACTGCGGTTTGGGGGGGGGGGCAAAGAGAGCCAGAGATCCATTCAATAGCTTTCGAGTAGTACTGTACTACTTTTCGTTCTGAGGGAATGCAATAAAGCAAGATGAGGAATATGCATAGATGATGAGAGTATGCAAATTTTCTTGTGGCAGATACACAAGGAGGTGCGACCCCAAGAAAATGTGCAGAGTAGTCAGGTGTGCGTAGCAGCCAAAAAGACTCGAAGAAAATTTCTCAAATACAGCCCCACGAGACTGGCCCTATAGGCATGTTGATCTTCAAATGTGTCTTTTTTTTTTCACTACAATGCATACAAAGGACTGCACCCCATGAACTCAAGGCGGCTGCAAGCTGTCATGGCCAGTGGGGCTCTAATAGAGACATGTGTACCACTCCTGCGATAGCTCTGCAGCCCTCCATCAGTGCCCTCTGGCCGTAGAAAAGCGTGAGCAGGTCAAAGTGCAGGTCCACCCAGAGCAGAAGGTAGCCCAGCAGCAGCAGGTAGCCGGTCACGACCCGCGGAAAGGCCGCAGAGGCCCCGGCCAGGCCCCAGGGGCTGGCCAGCAGACGATAGCCCGCGGCAAACAGGCAGGCGGCCAGCAGCCATAGGGAGGTGCGTCCCAGGAAGACGCGGACGGCGCCGAACTGGCCAGCGCGCTTCAGCGCGTCCATGGGCACGTGGCGCGTGTGCAGCGATCGCTGGACACGCTCTATCGCGCCCAGCACCGCCGGGCGGGCGCCCGACCAGCTGTTGGGTCCTGGACTGGAACGACGACACCAGTGGGCTGTTGTCGACTTCAAAGCGACTTGCAGACCAAAGGAAAAACGGAGACGGCGAAAATGGTTTGCATACATATAGGTACATCTTGTCGTTGCTGGCTGAGTGAGGGGCGAGGGAAACTAACTGAAATGGGTGAGGGGGTTTGCTGACGCGTACACCCTGATTATGCGACACCGGGCCTGTGGCCAGTACCGGCCGGCCACAGGCCGGTGACACATGCAATAGGGTCCCCTAGGTATGCAATCGGGGTTATGATCAATCTAGTGTCGCAAACCAAAGCGAGCGAACGCAACAGGAGGCCGCGTGTGCGCGTGCGCGGCGTGGGTGTGGGTTGCCTTCACAGCAGCATACATCTTGATTAAACACACGTTGTTGCGAAGCAGAAGGCCGTGTCAGTGTTTGGAGTTGAAGCCTGTTAGGCTGTTCCAATGGAGAACAGAAAAATGTTTGGTGGTGTGAGTCACGTTGAGTTCAACGCCATCTCTTTTTTTTAAAGTTCCAGAAGTTGCCCGACGAGACGACGCTGTCTCTGCGAGCGGTGCGTCGCATATGTTCTTGGGTTGGGCGGCCTTGCCTTGGGCGGCCAGCGCTTCTGCCTTGGGCGGCCAGCGCGCTTTTTTGACCGGTGCGTGGTACCAGGGGTCGAGCAGCGAAGTGCACAGAACGCTGCCGACAACGTGCCCGGATCCGACACCAGCCATGTTCCAGCAGATGGCGTCGTGTAGACGCGTGTCGTACTTGCGCGAGTAGCGCTGAAAGACGTGCCGCGTGTAGCGACTGTCAGCGTTGCGCGTTGTAGAGTTGTCGAAAGTCGCCCGCCGAGACGGATCACTGGATCGGTCTTGGGACAACTTGCCCCGTCGTGCGCGGTTGTAGCCTCTCGAGACCGCTCTACCGTAGCTGGAGGTCGAGTGCCCGTCGACGTGTCGTGCCGAGCGGCGAGAGGCGGCAGCTTTCCTTGAGGGGAGAAGCAGTCGTCCAGCTGCCTCAGCGTTTTCTGCTGACGAACTTTGGGGACTTCAGCTTGGACGCAATTGGCTGACCGGTAGTGGGCGTCGTCAAAGAAGTTATGGTCGTGAGCGACGTTTGTCGGGCGCTGGATCGGTTGCTGAGTCTGCACGACCTTCTTCTTAACCGTCAGCGTCGACTTGGACGGGTGGCTCGTACTGCTGGTGCCAGCTGCTGAGCGCTTCTGCGTGACGGTCCGTTTCTTCGTCGCTTGTCTTTCGGAGAGCTTCTGTCTGGCTCTCTGCTGGCGCTCCTTGAACTTCTAAATCGGCGGCGGCTCTTGCAGAACGTCTTCAGAAAACTTCCAGAAGAGGTCGATGCATGCATGAAATGTCACTGTCGTGCGACGCGTTTCTTTAGTTGTCCTCACGTCGTCATTGAATTTCGATTGCACCAGTCCACACGAAGTTTCACGTTTGCGGCACTGTCTTGTGTGTTTCATTGACTATCAACGCAACTGCGCGAGCACCAAGAAAAAGCACGATAACGGCAACTACCTAGCAGTCAGTAGGGTTTCAAGCTACCAGCAGGGGCGTCGCTGTCACAACTCTGGACTTGCTCACCATCTATCGTAGCGCGCAGCGGCTAGTAAAAGTACGTACACCACACAGCTGTGAAACACAGAAGAAAAGTTGAAAAGCTTTAACTTTGCTACAGAGAAGGATCGATTGAACTGACATGATCTTCATCACAGTGGCACTTTCGACCGTTGCGCTGCTGGGATGGATACTCTGGTCAGTTGGACTTACAGGATTTGAGCTGCAACAAAATTACAAGACGAAACTTCTGCATTTGTGTGCAGGTTTTGCAGCGCAGCATTTGAATTGTATGCTTGTTACAGTGTATGCTCAGTAATTGAATTACGATTGCATTGAATCGCAACTAAATTACCAGCTGAATTGATCTAGAACACATGTAAACACCAAGATCAAGGAAGTGTTCCTGTTCTGTTGCCGTCAATCAGGGTGTACGCGTCAGCGTACAACCCTAATATGTGACCACTTTTCAATGCGGGTTTTTGAATTTTCGATCGCCTATAACTTTTGATTGCCTGAACGGATTTCGACGCGTTGTGGCGCAAATGAACCGCCTTCTTCTGGGGCATCGAATGCGCCATAACGCGTTTCCTTGCTTTACTGTAAGGGGTCAATAGTTCCAAAAATGTTCCAATTTTGTGGCTTTTTTTTTCATGTTCTCTGCCAGGTTTTTGGAGCGCCACTCGTGAACGGCTAAAGGTATCGATATGAAACTTGGACAGCATCTGCAGCTATTGCAAAGAAAATAGACGCCCAAAGGATTTCTTGATAGGCAGCTCCGATTTTGAGATATCGTCGATTTGGCGATTTTTCTTGGACATAGCCGTTTTTTCGGGTGGTTTCCACCAAGAGTAAAACTCCAAAAAGTGCCGAGTAAACCCCCAATTTTTTTTTGATTTCCTTGAACAGTTTCTTATGGCAAGTCTATGCCAAGCCACTAAACCTAAAACTTGATTACTGATAATGAGATATTAGCTAATTAAAATTTTGGAAGAAATGTTTGTCCTCTATAGGCGCTTCAACCGTTGGTCTGAGAGGTTTGCTAAAATGGGGAAAGTTGATCGCCATGACCTGGAATAGACCCCTTTGAAAAAATTAGTCACCCCAGACGCACCAATATGTCTCTACGCTCTTGGGAAATTAGTGAAAAACGGCGATATTTCGGTGTGGTTAGCTCGGATCGCTTTGAGGTCAATAATAAAGTTGATCGCCAATCAGTGGGGAACATTTCATTCCTTAGGGCCAATGCGCTCCGACGCACCAAAATATTTTCACTTCCGGGAAAATCGCTATATCTCGATGTGGGTAGCTCAGATCACTTCGGCTAAAACATAAACGTTGACCGCCTGCATGTGTAGATCATTTTGGTTCTTTACACCACTACGCTCCGACGAACCAATATGGCATTACAGAAGTGCACGCACGCACGCACACCGTCAAATGGGCTGCTTCACAAGAAACTTGATGTGGGTAGCTCGGATCACTTCGGCTAAAACACAAAAGTTGACCGCCTGCACGTGTAGATCATTTTGGTTCTTTACACCACTACGCTCCGACGAACCAATATGGCACTGCAGAAGTGCACGCACGCACGCACACCGTCAAATGGGCTGCTTCACAAGAAACTTGATGTGGGTAGCTCGGATCACTTCGGCTAAAACACAAAAGTTGACCGCCTGCACGTGTAGATCATTTTGGTTCTTTACACCACTACGCTCCGACGAACCAATATGGCACTGCAGAAGTGCACGCACGCACGCACACTGTCAAAATGGGCTGCTTCGCAAGAAACTTGATGTGGGTAGGTCCGATCACTTCGGCTAAAACACAAAAGTTGACCGCCTAGTCATGGTGATCATTTCTATACTTTACATCACTATGCTCTGACGCAGCAATATAGCACAACTGCATGTGCATGCACACATGCACATAATGTACATAGCACCTAGGTATGTACAATGTATCGTCATTACCGTATTTTGCATGCAGCTATTGACCCCTTCCCAAAAAAAAAACGTCTCGGTGTCGAGCGGACTCGATCGCGCCATCGTACGCGCATGTACGTCGGGCCATTCGCGAGTTGCTTTGCATTTATTTATCAGGGTGTACGCGTCAGCGTACAACCCTAATATGTGACCACTTCTCAATGCGGGTTTTTGAATTTTCGATCGCCTATAACTTTTGATTGCCTGAACGGATTTCGACGCGTTATGGCGCAAATGAACCGCCTTCTTCTGGGGCATCGAATGCGCCATAACGCGTTTCCTTGCTTTACTGTAAGGGGTCAATACCTCCGAAAATTTCACGTTTTTTTCGAGGTTTTTCGTGCGCCATTCTCGAACGTCTTATATGCTATTGGAATGGAACTTGCCAGACATTGGCGACTCATATCGGCTCTTAAAAACCTAAATGGGTTCCTTTGTTAGCGTTCCCTATCTCGAGATAATGTCAATAGTATGGTCGATTTTGACAACTTTTTGAAATCATGTCAAGGTTTCTCGTGTTTTCCTACTGGACTAACATCACCTTCTAACGCGCTATCTAACGCGCTATAGCACGTATGCATACTCGGTCGCAGTACAGAGATATGTCCCAAACTGTTTGAAAGCAAAAACCAAAACACGTCATTTTGTTTTGAAACTGCACAGGCGTCTACAACTCACATTTTTAGAAAGAAAAGCTTCTGAAGTAATTTGTGCTAGGTGCTGTTAATCTTGAGTTATGGTTTACTTTGTGAGTCAGTGCTTGGGCACAGTGGGTTTGACTGTCAGTGCTTTGGCGCGATCCATAAGGCATCAGACTACCGATCGAGAGGTCGCCAGTTCAACTCCCGATGGCGGCTTTGCTTTTGCACGTGTCCCTGCAAGAGGGATAACGACTTGTTGCCCCACCCTTCCACTTTGGTCTTTTCTCTAGGTTCTGCCGATTTTTTTTTTGATTTTTCGAACTTGTGGAAAGTTTGAAAAGCATGCGCGCGTGCGTGCGTACATACGTAGCGAGCGTGCGTGCGTGCGTGCCTGCATACGTTTTATCGTATCAATGTGTGTCTTACGAAAAAACACTGTATTAAGGAAAAATTTGCAGGTGGCTGCAAAAAAAGGTGAATATGTGACGCTATTTTGTTAAAGTCCAGTTTGAAAAAGAGGGGTATTAATTAAGGCATGCCTCATTGGTGTATAGCCACCTACACTTTGCAGCTGATCAACTTCAGTTTGAACAAACCGTGTATAAAAACTGAACCAAACGCAGCAACACGTCACATATTCGGCATTTGTTGTGTGAGCCATCCTCATTCAGCCAAAACGCAACAGCAATCCTTCAACATCTCATCTCTCTCTGACAATGCGTTGCCGTTGGCCATTACCATGGACCTGGCACAGCCACATTTCCTGGTTAAATAATCGGCACCCTGCTAACATTTGTGACATGTGGGTTGCCACTACAGTTAGTGATGTGCATGCATACATACTGTACTGGCTCCATTCGTCAGTCCCCTTTTGGCATTTCAACCAATGATGAACTGCTTCTACAACGTTTGCATAGTGCAATGCACCATTTTACATCTTGTGAGTGCTTACGTGTATGCATGTGTGCCTGCGCGCGTGCGTATGTACGTGCGCCTGCATCGTGTTCCATGTACAAGATCATGGGGTCCTTCCTGCCTGTCTCGCAACCAGGTGGCATTCAGTCATGCGGCATATGTGAATGCACTGTGTTCCAGTCTAGTTACGTCCTAAAAATTGCCACTGCACCTTCCTATGCACGCGAACACAAAAAAAATTAAAATTAATTGGGAGTGGGAAAATATGGCTGCGAACACAAAAAATGCCGAATATGTGACGTGTTGCTGCGTTTGGTTCAGTTTTTATACACGGTTTGTTCAAACTGAAGTTGATCAGCTGCAAAGTGTAGGTGGCTATACACCAATGAGGCATGCCTTAATTAATACCCCTCTTTTTCAAACTGGACTTTAACAAAATAGCGTCACATATTCACCTTTTTTTGCAGCCACCTGCAAATTTTTCCTTAATTGACAATCTATTCGCTGTTTGGTGCTTGACGCTCATTGGAGTGTTGACAATGTGGTACATATGTGCTGCTGGATTGCAGTGTGTTTATATTCCTAGGTGTTAAATTCTGCAAGCTATGGCGCCTTACGAATTACTATGCGAAATTTAAATGAAAATTCCTGTAGTACGAAGTTGATGACATGAGGATCAGGCATCAGGTCTGAGATGGCATACATACCTCTGCAATTACGTGTCCTGCGCACAAGTGCAGGTTTTGTGCGCACTATACATGTACCACACGTTCTTGTGGACACGCTGATAGTGAAGTGGCAGCGTGCTTTTCGAATTTTGTGCAACTCTCGTACGTACTAGTGCAGTGAGTACGGTACATTTAATACACATGTACAGGTTGATCATGTACCTAGACATAGCGTAGACTTGTCAGCTGTGTGTAGAATAGTTGACCGTGTGTCGAATTCGTTGTGTGGACTATGTGCGTATGCAGTGCAAGGTACTGTACATGCTGTGCTTGTATCAAGAGAGCAACAGTACGAGCCTACATTCATTCGCTGTGCTGAGGAACCATTCACAGGCTCCGCCTATTCTGATATGTCGTTCAATTGTGTGCATCCATAGCTGTAACTGGGGCGGTTGGGGCGGGGGTCCCATCCCCCAGGTGCTGGTTTTGACCCTACCAACACCACCAACCTCCCCTCCAGGTTTGTGCATAACCTCACCCAACGCCCCCCCCCCCTTTAGAAATTTTTAAAAGTGCCTATTTTATGGTTTTGGAGTGTATTTTTGACTAAAAATCGACCGAAAGTGCCTATTCATTCCTTCCCCGACCCCCCCATCCAGAATTTTATCCCCTACGCCCCTCCCCAGAAACTGCTCGAACCCTCCCCCATGTCCAATTCCCGGTTACAGGTATGTGTGCAAATTTTTGAGATTAAACAATGGTTTTGCAGGAAGCGTCAGCGGCGCATGCGGTGGGGTAAAGGCTGATTCACAATTAACGGTCTTCCCATCGGTCTCGGTCTCGGTCTCGGTCTCGGTCTCGGTCTCGGTCTCGGTCTTCCCATGCCAAACAGCGAGAGAGAGAGAGAGAGAGAGAGAGAGAGAGAGAGAGAGAGAGAGAGAGAGAGAGAGAGAGAGAGAGAGAGAGAGAGAGAGAGAGAGAGAGAGAGAGAGAGAGAGAGAGAGAGAGAGAGAGAGAGAGAGAGAGAGAGAGAGAGAGAGAGAGAGAGAGAGAGAGAGAGAGAGAGAGAGAGAGAGAGAGAGAGAGAGAGAGAGAGAGAGAGAGAGAGAGAGAGAGAGAGAGAGAGAGAGAGAGAGAGAGAGAGAGAGCGTCACGTTTCCGTGCAGATGCTGGGCACGGTCCAGGAGAAGGTCGAGACGTTTCTCGAGGTGATCGAGAGGAGAGTGGAGCGCTCCTCGCGGCCTTTCGACATTTACGAGTGAGTGGGACGAGTTTGAAATTCAAATTCAAATTCAAGTCGCTCTCTGCAGTGACCTGCAAGCGCTCACCCTGGACGTGATCGCGAAGATCGCGTTCGCGGTCGACTGCGACTCGCTCAACGACCGCGAGGACATGTTCTACGTGACGGCGAGGCGCTTCTTCAGACAGGCGGACGTCAACAGCACCGTTCTCGACTCTGTCTTCTGTACGTGAATTCCAAATGGTGCTGCAAATGCAATGGGGCGAATAAGGGCTGCTGTGCTGCTTTAGTACTGTTCCCAGAGCTGTACACTTTCATCGGCATGCTGCGCCCCTTCACGGCGAGATACAAAACGGAACGAGCGCTCATCAGGGGCCTGGAGGATGTCTACGAGCAGCGCAAGAAAATCCAGCATGTTGGTGGCTGTGGCTGCTCTTCAAGCGGTTGTGTAGAGAGAGGCTGCAGGCCTGAAACTGCACTCGCATGCGATGCGTCCTGAGATTTGAACTTTGATTTTGACTGGAACTTCAGGAGTTCGAGGGCGTCGACGCAATCCAGCTGATGCTGCAGACCATCGACAAGAACAAGAAAGAAGAGGGAGGCGGGTGTGAGGTACTGTACTACATATTGAGGAGTACACATGCACATCCGTATATGTATAGGTATATGTACCATGTATTGTAGGAACCTATGCGTATTTACATGTAGGCACATATGCAATGTGTGCATGCTGCGCCTCCGCCCGTACACCTACAAATTGGTCGTAGTGGACGGAGCAGCGGTGCCTTGTTCCGTTTTCAAAACATTCACACTCATTCAGTCAGCCTTTCAGGCGAATTCAGCCTTTCCATTGGGTCGAGAGCAGGTGCTAGGCAACTGCCTGTCCTACCTGCTAGCTGGCTACGAGACGACGAGCACACCGCTGAGGTGAGCCGGCCCTTGTTGTCATAGGTACCTGCGTATGTATGTCTGAAAGCGGGGGAGGGAGGAGTAAATGGCCGAATTCTGGGAGGGGGTGTCTGGAGCAAAAAGTGGAGGATAGCTGGCCATTTTTTTAGTAATACTGGTACTTTTTGGGGTTTTGGTACTTTGCTACTACTACTTTGCTACTACTACTACTTTGCTTTTTGGTACTATTTTTCCAATGGGAAATATTTTTCCAATGGGGGGGGGTGGGCTGGGTGGGTGATGAAAAATACATTGTGTGGTAGGGTAACCCTCCCAACCCCCAGTTACAGGTACATGCTTGCTGTCTAGGTATGCCTGGCTGAACCGAACCATTCCGAGGTTGTAGAGGTCGGTTGATTCAGACGCTCGACTACAGCGGCACGCAGAAGCTGGCCTATCTGCACGCCGTGTTCAAAGAGACTCTGCGCTACTATCCGCCAGTGATTGTGTGAGGGAGCAGACTTGCTGCTGAGGGCGTCAGTGCACGACATGACGTCCATGGATCGCGTTCGTGTCATTCTCTCAGCTTCACCACGCGCGAGTGCATCGAGGACACGATGGCGGCCGGCATTCGTTTCGAGAAGGGCATGCTCATCGGCTACAACGTCTACAGTATCCACCACGATCCCGAGATCTGGGAGGATCCCGAGACCTTCGATCCTGAGAGGTCGGTGCACTGGTTCGTCTACCGTGTGCTACTAGGTATGCTACCTACAGCAGATACTGTACATGTGCATTTCTATAAATACGGTACTTCAGGCTGTGACCATCCCGTTCCAACACTCCTATTTCTCTCCTCTTATCCTCCTCTATCACTCCTCCGTCTTGTTGGGCACCCTTGGGCTTATCGTTTTGTACCTATCGACACCAGTAGCTCCGTTGGGCGAAATGACCGAGTTCCCAAAGCCGCACAGCTCCCAGCAATTGCAGATTCATGGCCGGTCGGGACGCCTCTTACCACGCGCAGGCGTGGCTGCCCTTCGGCACGGGTCCGCGCAACTGCGTGGGCCTGCGCTTCGCCGAGATGGAGTTCAAGACCGTGCTCGTCCACCTCCTGCGCCGCTTCTCCTTCCGCCTGCCCAAGGAGAGCGTCGGGGTGGTGGCGCTTCCAACAAGCTGCTTGGTTTTCAGGACGAGTCGCATTCAGACCAAGCTGAAGGTCGGCAAAGACGGCATCCTGCTGCGGCCCAAGCAGGGAGTCAACATTCTGGTCGAGAAGAGGGAGCAGCGAGTTGTGGAGTGATCGTGTGTCGATGAACGTTTCTCTAGAATGTACCCACCTTATATACATCTCTGTTAGGCGCCGCCTTCTCTTGCTTTCACTGAATCGATTTTTTGATGTTTGCGTGGGGCGTTTCAACGTGACTTTACTGCATTGAAGGTAGATGCATTAGGCAACTCAGACAGACTATGTAATCTTCTTGCAAAGGAATGAACGCTCTTGTTGCTTTGGTGCGGGGCGGCACAAAGACTTCGGCCCTGTGTGCGGCCCACCTGTGCCGCAGTGATACCGCTGTCGACAGTGAAGCGCGCAAATGTCCATTAAGAAGGCGGATGTCAACCAAACGCAATTGCCTATAGAAAGCCTTTACTCGCATTGCACACAGCTTGTCCTTCGAAGGAGCGCAAAAACAGCAGGAGTTGCTCCTCTGCACAAAAATCTTTAGTAAAGGGCGAAAGATTTTCTCGCGTGCTGCGGAGGAACCAGAGGGGGGGGGGGGTTGCCACCCGCCCACTTTTAAGTTTACACCTCCACAACCCCCACCCCACCTTCCCCCCCCCCCAGAATTGTTCTGAAGTTTTCCAATTCGTGTACAATTATGAAAAGTAGTGTTTTTTGCCTTGTTCTGTGTTTTTTTTATCTAAAACAGCTAAATAACGCTATCTATAGCCTACTTTAACCCAGGTTTGACCAAAAAGTGCCTATTCTGACACTATTTAGATACGCCTTTTAACCCTCTGACACCCCCCTCCCTCTTCAAATCTGCTTGCCCCTCTCTCCAGAATGGTCTCTGGAAGCTTGGGCATATCATTGACTCATTTTTTTGGGAATATCGGCAGTTGAGCAAAACAGCGTGCCAGTACCTTTCTTTCTAAAGCAAATCTACGAAATTCCAGCTGGAAAGTTCGCTCTCAACCTCGCCTCATGTCTCTTTTCAAAACCGGAACCTACGCCTACCTTATGTACCTATGTATACGTCTGCACGTGCGCTTGCTTCGTCTAGAGCAGTTGAGGGAAGGGGGTGCCACTCCACGCGCGCGTTTAGTTTTTGCGCACTCGCGCCGCTCGCTGGAGGATTTTATCAAAGTGGGGGGGGGGGGGGCTAAGTGTAGGAAATTCCATCCCCTACAACATGACGTTAACAGATTTTGCATTTTTTGCGAGAACAGTCGGGCCAGATCGAAAACTGAAAATCCACTTTTTGCGCCACTGTGCCCAACTCCATTTTAAAATTTGGCCTTCCATAAAACATTTCGGTAAACCGCGTTTTTTCACCGCGACAGAAGAAGACGACTGTTCTCGCGAAAATTCCTAAACCGGCAAAAATCTGTTGTAGGGGATGAAATTTCCTACTTCGGCCCACAACTTCGATGCAAATCCGCCGACGCGTTAGCGAGCGGCGGCGACGCAAAGTTATCGCGGAAACAGCGGAGCGGCATTTCCTCCCCCCCCCCCTGAAAAGCGCGTCGAGCGGTGCAGTGCGCCACTTGCGTGCTTGCGAAGTGAACAGCGCAGCATCCTGGGCTTCCCGCAGGCAAAATGTTGTTAACCACCGTGTTCGCCTGGTTGCTGGTGCAGCAGAGCGGCGTGGCAGCAGCAGGGAGTGGCGAGGACGCGCTCGAGTACCACGGGCCCCATGAGGAGGAGGCGCTGACGAATCGCGCAGTGACCGTCGTGGTGGGCAGCGACGAGCGCAAGACGATGGTCTTTACAGCGGCCGAGCTCGTCAACGAGCGGCAATTCAGGCCGCTCTCGCACACCGTCATCCCTGGGCCGCGCGGAAGGAGGGTCAGTGGCTCATCACACGTGCACACGCGCACGTGAACACGCGCACATGCACACATGCACACGTGCACATGCACACGCACACATGGTCAGTGGCTCGTCACACATGCACATGTGCACATGGACCAGGGTTGCATAAAAAAAAAGTTTCATTTTTCTTTTTTAAATTTTTAAATTGACTTAGGAGCCATCATTGGTGCCAAATACCTGTACTATGAGATACTTTTAGCCTATTAGAGTGTCAAACACAAGTAATAGTGCATCCCTAAAGCCTTTAGAAGCATATTTAGCATCATTTTAGTCAAAATGGTGACAAAGCCGCTGCCTCTAAATGGTCGTGTATGGTATCGCACTATGTTGGGAACCAGTTGGGAACCCCAAAAAGAGCTTGGTTTTGGTGCTAATAAGCAAGTTTATGCATGAATAACTGCAAATTGTACCATCTAAACACCATTTAAACGCCTTTTTGCCACTCAAAAGCGAAATTTTATCCAAAAACAGAGAATTTGTTTTAATTTAAAAAAATCCCGTTTAAAAAAAAAACAAACTTTTTTTTTAAATTGTGCAACCCTGACATGGACACATGCACATGGACACATGCACATGCACATGCACACATGCACATGCACATGTGTGTGCAAAGCTCGGACGCTGCCGTGCAAAGTGGTCCAATGAAATGTACAAGCGGCAAGATGTGTCTCTCTGATGCGCGCGCGTACACGCACGGAATGTTCGCGTCACGCAGCGAGACGTTTTCAGCAGCACCATTCTATACTTCTAGACTTTTGCCTTTGTTGTGGATCAGCGTCCTGGACCAAAGCAGTACATGTTCAGCAGGAACGGCCGATACACAACCGCTGAGCAGTTTAACGAGCTGATCAGCTCTCTGAACGCCATCCAAATCGCCGTCGAGAAGGTCGCAGTCTACTACGATCCCATCGTCAAGGGCATGCAGCTGACCATGACTGGCGTAGAGACCGACCAGAAGATCGAACAAAAACTCAAGATTGGCAAAGGTAGAGTGAGTGCTACAATCGTTGTTACCGCAAATCCTCCAATAGTGCCCTGGGCACTATCCTCCAACCTCTCTTTACCCGGAGGCACTATTGGAGGGGGCTCTATACTTTCAACCTACAAATTCTGAATGGTGATTCCTAATATCGCTGTCAAAATTGCCAATTTTTCGGTGATTTTGATAACTTTTTCTCTATTTGACGGTTGATTAATATTTGCTGAAACGTCTAGTATTGGTTAGTACTAGTAGTAGTGTGTATACACGACGGTACGTGTACCTACCACTCAGTGTCGGATCCAGAAAAAGGGGGACCCTGTCGAAATGTATGGCACAAAAGGCACATGGCATAGCACACGGTCACTATTGGAGGGGGCTTCGATTAAAGGATTTACGGTAGCTGTGCTTCTGTATATTTTTGTGCACGATTGTCAAGGTTTCGCCGCCAGCGCTGGGGAGCCAGGCTTCGGTCTGGTCGATCTAAGTGGATTCTCCGACAAGCGTGGCAGGAACCAGATTGTCGCACTGTACCAGAAGCCTGCACCAGAGTGGACCAAAACAGCCAAGGTCGTCCAGTCGTCGTTCTTGCACGTCTGCTTGGCTCAGGGGTCGCTACTGAAGTCCCAGGTGCGCCCGTTTTGTTTGAAAATGCCCCTGACCAGGAAAAACCGCCAAGTTCAGGGCTGTTGTTGTTGTGACTTGGGGCGACGCTAGGAGGCCGTCAATGGCCCATATATGTATAGCATACCCATATCCATGACGTCTTCCTGTCTAGAGCCGCATAATTAGCCAAAGATAGTCGGAATCTGGGGCAGCGATTCCACGAGAAAATCCATCGAAAGGAAAGTCCTCGATCTAGAGGCTCTATCAAGAATCGAACCCAGAACCGTGAGCGCAAGAGGTCCGATTCTCTACCACTAGGGTACCTACTACCACATACGCTGCCCCAGTTCAGGGCTACTCCGCTCACCTCACTCGTTCCACGTCTACTCGTCGGGTCGCGTCTTCAAAGTGCCACGCTGCAGCGCGATCTGGCGCAGCGATGCGGGCAATCACGAGGGCAGCCGGGTATACCTGGTGACAGGGCAAAGTCGGCTGCAGCAGTTGGCCAATCGTGCGAGCCAAGGTACAGACTACTTCGGCCCCAAGCAGATCAGTGGATTTACAGTGGGATCAAGGACCATTTTCGCCATTCTCTGCCACGGCAGGAGGCCCGACCAGCCAGCTCTGCCCAAACTCTGGAGCCGGACAGGTCTGGGTGGAGTGGACACATCAACCAGTCGTAAGCACAGTCTGATCTTACAGACATTGGCAACATTCCAAAAACCTACTTGGAGGGTTCGCTCGACGGCTGGAAGGAGGAGAGCGCGCCAGGGTTCTTGGACGGCCTCTGGGAGGGGTTTATGAAGGAGCACGACGTCTCCGCCTTTCAAGTGGCCATCTCCAAGGACGGCCGGCTGAAGTACTCGGCTGCGTACGGCTACAACGACGTCAGCAGCAAGCAGCGGACGCAACTCGACAGCGTCTTCCAAGTGGGCAGCATCACCAAGTCACTGTTTAGCGCCCTCGTCCACCGACTCATCGAACTTGGTGCAGCAGACGACTTGGTGAACCTCAGCACGAGTCAAAAATGGCTGGAAATCTTTAGGAAAGATTCCAAGCATCACTGCAACGCTCTTTGGCCCGTCCGGCATTCTGGGCACAAAATACGGGCCGGCGTCTGCGTACAATGGCCTGCTGGAGAAACTGACCATTCAAAATCTGCTGGAGCACAACGTCAAGGAATGGGGAAATCCTAACGACATCCTTTACTGTTGGGAATATGATGGTGCGCAATTTGCGTACGGAGACAGCGCACTGGTCATTTCAGTTTACCCTGACGTGTTTGATTACACGGTCGACCAGTGGGTGAGCTGGGCTCTGGAGAAATTCCCGATTGAGCGGACCCCACCAACGACGCCGCAGAATGAGACGCACTACTGCAACTTTTGCTATGGCGTTGTTGGACTGGCCGTCGAGAAGGTCACGGGCATGTCCGTGCACGAGGCGGCGCTCGAGTACATGTTCAAGCCCGCCGGTAGGGTCTCCGGCACCGCTCAGTTAAAAACCTTGACTCCTTGTGTCACTGCTGCGACTTCATACCTGTAATCGGGTCTGGAAGAGTGGGGGGGGTAAATGGCCGAATTCTGAGGTGGGGGGGGGGGTGGGGCAAAAAGTGGGGGTAGCTGGCCATTCTTTGAGTTATACTGGTACTTTTTGGTTAAAAATGAGTATAAAAAGGGTCTAAACAGTGTTATTTAGCTGTTCGGTGGGCATACTCAGATCTGAAAAGCGCTGCAAAACACCAACATTTACTCACTTTTATCGTTTTAGACAGTGTGAAAATCCCTAGGGAAAATTCTTGGCTAGGTGGTTGGGAGAGTGGAGATTGGTGGGTGTTAAACAAAATTGAGGAGGGGTAACCCCACCCCACCCCCCCCCCAGTTACAGGTTGTGTGCGACTTCAGGAGTGAGGCACGTGTTCACGGAGACCATGTCCCTGAGGACCAAGGACCCCAAGGAGCCGCTCTACTATGACGGAGGCTACAGAGAGCCGCCTTCACCCTACAACGGCCAGAGGCCTGGGCAGCACCTCGCTTCTGGCAACTGGGTCATGAGTGCCACCGACCTGCTCAGATGCGCAGTGAGCGGTGTCGCTGGCACCGCACGAACAAGCGTGCGACAAAGCAGCACGAGGGCATTTGCACAGGCTGTAATGGACGGGCTGAGCACTGGACCCAAGGACTTCATCAGCGCCGAGAGCAGAGCGCAGATGCTGACACCGAGCGCGACCAACCCAGGCTACGCCAAGGGCTGGGGCATTCGCACGCCCGCCGAGCCAACCACCAACTGGTTCAAGAAGGTGTACCTTCACAACGGTGCGCGGCGTCCCATGACGCGACCGCAGCACTGGCGGATCCAGGATTTTCTGACAGAGGGGAGAGAAGGTCAAGCTTTTTCATCACAGTTTATCGAGAAAAAGTCAAGTTTTGGCCCTGGCATCGGCATTTGTTTTGTCTGCACAATTTTTAACACAATATAGTGAGTTGCAATAAAACCACAGCGCCGCAAGCGAAGATTTTACGCTTTTGAGTGCCTTAATCCAAGAAAAACGTAAAAATATGCCCTTTGCCCCTGTAGCCGTCCTTCATTCCTCCTTTCCCCGGAACTCTCCACCCCCCCCCCCCCCCCCTTCAATTTCTGAGCTGGCAGGGGGAGACCCCCCTCTCCCCCTTCTGGATCCGCTAGTGTACCGCAGTCCTTTCTATTTCAAAAAAGCGGTTGGGGCGCGTCGATGCACGCGCACCCGCAGGTTCGCTGTGGGGCCTGTCGATGTTGGCGCTGTTCGACAACGGCGCGTCCATAGCCATGCACGCCAACCGCTACGGACGCGGCAAGATGTCGAGGGATCTGTCGAAGATGGTCCGCGATTCCATCTCCACCTTGGAGCTGGCGAACGCCTACCCCGACCACGACCTCTTCGACCGGCAGCGTTGACTGAAACGACGCGCCTGCAGCAGCTGCAGCGCACACCGTTGTGTGGTTCATTACAATATCATTAGAACGACGAGTGTGGACAATCCGCTCGTTTGCCTTTGTGGAAGTAAAGGGGACTGCTTTGTTTTGAAGAACCTCATCGCTGCAGCTATGTATTTTGCTGTGAATCAGAGCTGCAAAGCTGGACAGCAAATCGCAGCGTATGTACGCAGCGATGCATAGATTTTGCGTCATTACACACTGATCCAGCCGCGTCAAGCTTCTGCCTATTCATAATGTACATGAACCCGTAATGTACAAAAAGACTCGTTTCAAAAACCTCTACTTCAAAAAAAATCTTCAAAAAATAATTTCAACCTCTCCTTACCAGAGGGACACTACTGGAGGAGGGGGGGCAATATTGGAGAAGGGGGCACTATTGTTTCAATCTCAAAATTTGGATCTGTACGTAGCGTGATGTTGTGCATTCAGAACGGCTACATTATCTGTGTTTTCAGTCATTATTTCGCATTTTTAGCTGTTTAACAGTCAAAGGTGGTCACTGGCGGATCCAGGGTTTTTTGACAGGAGGGGGCAAGATCACAAAATGTTTCAGGCAAAAGTTCTATTGGAGCGCCCACATTTCGCACGCGTGGCGCAGCAAATGTGCTTCCCGAACTTTGCAGCATTTGAAACAAGCAGTTGCGCTTCAAGCCAAAATTGTTTAAATTCTGCGGTGTTAATGAGAAAGTTTGTGCCTTTTTGGCGCCGCAGGCAAAAATTTTCATTATTATCTGTTGCGCCGTCGTCCCAAATTTCAAGGAATTTTGTATTAATCGTCGTCCAAAGCTTGCGCCTCCAGCAAAAAATTTGGATTTTTAATCTTCTTCTGAGCATTTTTTTATTCAAAATTGGGCGAACCTGACTGATTTTGTCAGCTTGCATCCCGTACGCCCCCTTACGTGCCTTGGACAAGGAGGACTCTCCATAAATGCCCTACTTTGGATGGCCGCCTGCCATAAAAGATGTAAAAGAGGTGCTTAGTTCAAACACAGGCGTCCACTCATACACTACAGCGCCGCAGGCAAAAATTTTCCACTTATGGGTGCGTTATTCTAAAAGAAACGCCTTAAAATTAGTTCGATTCGCGCTCTGCCCCCTGCGTCTGCCCCCCTTGCCCCCCTTTGCCGACAACGACAGGTGGGGGCATGCCCCCTGCCTCCGGCTCAGGATCCGCTAGTGATGGTGGTTGGCATGTCATTTCTTTATTGTTGTAGCTGTGAACACACCATAGAAACGTAACTGCTGTCCATGTACCTGTATGCAAATCATATGGATACTTCTTGCCCGTGAAGGCACTTTTGGAAATTTACGGTAAGTAACCATTTGTAAGGCTCATTCCAAACCCAACCCAATGTACCACATGTTGACTCCGACTCGCTTTTTCCACATGTCACACAACTAGCCTCATTCTTTGTCAAATCTCCGATCACAGCGCCATTCTACACACGTCCCAATGCAATACTCATACAGAACACTACATGCTGTCTCAGTGGATGCTCTCCCCAGAATTGGGTGACTCATGTGCTGAGTCATATCTGCTTCTGTCCGCGGCAGAGAAAGAAGCAGCGTCGTCGGCGTAGAGCTCGGGACAGAGGGTGTTCGTGTAGCCTCCGATGGCCGTCTTCATGTCGCACACGTGCCAGTCGTAGCACTTCTTGCTGTTGCACTTGTGCGGTGCGCTGATGTGGAAGTGTCTGGAATGGTTCCTGATGGTTCGGTGTTCCGATGGTTCCGTACAGTTGATTGATGGGCGGTGATTCGACGATTCGTGGTGCAATTGGTAAATAGTACTTGTTGTAATCGCATTGAATTGATTCATAGAAATTAGAACGTATGTATTTTTTTGTTAACGCAGAAAAATATTTACAGAAAAACAAACAAATTTTCATTTTGTATGGTGCTGTCTGCAAATGTGGGTGCTACGCCTCCACCGCTTGACACCCGAGAGACGCGCGAGGCTCGTCAGAAACGACGCGTCCCTTTAAATAGCAAGCCATTGGCCACTTTTTGTAATTTTTATAGCGTATACGACTGAATCGGCAGAAGCAACGCACTTGACGTATTTGTAGAGGAGGTATTCGTCTCTTGAGAAGCGCTTGATCAGTTTTTGGAAGTCTTTGGGGTAGAAGTTCTTCATGCCATACGTTTTCTAAAAGTTGCCAGCTTGCGTGCGTGCGTGCGTGCGTGCGTGCGTGCGTGCGTGCGTGCGTGCGTGCGTGCGTGCGTGCGTGCGTGCGTGCGTGCGTGCGTGCGTGCGTGCGTGCGTGCGTGCGTGCGTGCGTGCGTGCGTGCGTGCGTGCGTGCGTGCGTGCGTGCGTGCGTGCGTGCGTGCGTGCGTGCGTGCGTGCGTGCGTGCGTGCGTGCGTGCGTGCGTGCGTGCGTGCGTGCGTGCGTGCGTGCGTCCGTCCGTCCGTCCGTCCGTCCGTCCGTCCGTCCGTACCCTGGCGTTGTACTGCAGCTCCCACTTGGGCCGGGTCATTTCATCCTTGCTCGCTTTGTCCACGTCCAAGTAGTACTGGTCGTAGTCGTAGACGCCCTGAATACCGTAGGTGCGTGCACTGGGGTACTGTAGCGCACGCACGCACGCACGCACGCACGCACGCACGCACGCACGCAATTACGCACGCACGCACGCACGCACGCACGCACGCACGCACGCGCGCCCGCGCACGCACGCACTCTCGCTCGGCCGCACGTACACATTCAATCAATCACGCAACAATATTTCGGTGCGTATTCACTCACTCCCGCTTACATAGTTGCTTCTCCTGTGCTTTCCATCGAACGTGTACACTCTGTAGGCCGGGTTCTGCATGGAATAGCTCGTCAGTGCAGGGGAGACGAGTGAGACGGCGGTGGGTCGCTTGCTCGAGTCGAAATCCTCGTAGAACACGTGGAAATGGTCGTGATGCGTGTGGCCGTGGAATAGGGCGGCTATTGTCGATTCGAATCTGCAAAGGGAGTTTAAAAAAAAAAGTTAAATGGAACTGTTTTTCTTCGAAAGTGGAAATTGAACGCGATTAATTGTCAGAGTGGCTACCAACACTTTGCACATGCATTTCCAAGACTAAGAGTTTGAGACACATACACACACACGCAAATAGAAAAAAATGCCTGCGAAGGAGCAGTTGAACGATAAGCCCAGTGTTGCAGTGTCCCGGTTCGCCTATCCCCCATATCTTTTGGTTCTCTCCTACCGTACTCCTTTGGCGTAGCTTGCATACACTCGTGACGTTTGGTCCCAGTTAGTCCCCACTTCTCCTGCTATGCATGCCACGCGGTAGTTGCACGCGATTAGTCAATGTCACCGTCTTGCGCTACGTTCGTTTTATGGGCTTGTTGTCGACCGCCTGTGCATACCGTACATGCACGTGCAATTTGCTGCACTCTGCTCATCACATATAGGGTATCAGCTGTTTCGGTCCAAAGGAACCCCCTCCCCCTCCCCTAGCCACAAGCCAGAAGCAGCCACAAACGCATCACCCACTTATCGTCTGCTCGTCACTAAGAACACTTCACGCCAGTTTCCTAAATGGCGCATCTGAGTGATGTATGCACACGGTTGCACCTAGTGCTAGTGCTAGCACCTAGTGCTAGTAGTAGCACCTAGTGCTAGCTTTGGTCTTGCTGCACGCACAACATGGCATGCTCTGGGAGTTGCGCTGGGAATAAGTGCACCAGAAACTTAGCACCCTTTCTAGCTACATAGCTAATTGTGCTCAACTTAATTCCTTACTTTGTCTTAATTACAGCAAAGACACTGCACCTGTTGACGAGTCGGTAGAAGTGCTTTGACCAGTCGGTAAAGACTCCGAAGGGTTCGTGCGCTAGCAAATGGACCTTATCGCCAGCCTTTTCAGCCTTGAGCAGCTCGTCTCGAAGCCAGGACATGGAACCTTCTAGATCCGTCTGATTTACCAGCATCCAGCTGAAAGCGATTGATTAGTTGATCCGATCGATCACAGCGAAGTGATCGGATATTCAAAGAAACGTTGATCAAGAGCGCGCGCGCACGCACACACACACACACACTGACACGCACGCACGCACGCACGCACGCACGCACGGACGCACGCACGCACGCACGCACACACACTGACACGCACGCACGCACACACGCTCACAAATTGTGGACGTAGTTGTAGTTGGTGTTGAACGAGATGATGCGCAGGCCAGGCACAACCGGGGCAGTGTAGCTCGCTCTTCTGAATATAATTTTATTTTCTTTTTTTTTTCATTTTAATTAGCAGAAAACTCACGTCGTGATCGCTCTCACTTGTTGTTCGCCCTTCATGCCCCAAATCTCGGGCAACTGACTGTACAGCCAGTCCATATGGAATTCCTTCGGGGCGTAAGCGGGCGTGAAACTGAAATGTGTAGACGATCGGCAGGGATATTTTTGAGCAAATCTGTTGTTTGCTGCCAAAAAAATATACCGGTTAACGGATTCAGCTGGTCCTATTCCTTTTAGGGGTCCATTCACGTGTGTTGCAACAATTGCAGGGCATGCGCCAGGAACAACATCGATTCAACGGGGAACATTATTTCACAAATTTTTCAACGTTTGAGGTGTATGCAAGAATAGCATGGCTATGATTTATGAATCTCGTGCCTAGCGAAATTCCGACAGAAATTAGAAAGCAGGCGGCTTCAAAATCGGCAACGTACAGTATGCAATTTCCAAAGATTGATCTCAAACCATCAAAAGCCACTACTGCCAACTCTTTCCTCTATTATTGCTCTAAAATTTGGAACGCCCTCCCCCAGCCCATTGTCGAGCTCAGCCCCAGCGCGATCCGCCATAACGTCGAATCTCCCACGTTTATAGATCACCTGATTAGTAAGGAGCAAACACCTCAGTCGAAATTAGGTGATTCAGAGTAACAGTTCCGTTTATGTGATTTTAGTACCCGATGACGCGCCCTGCTTTGCAGTTAACGGCATTTTTGCTGTGTCAGGTGTGGTCATCGTTAAAATAAAATACATACATACATACATAAAGAAATATTACGAGACATTCGCGATTCTTTTTGGAATCTTATGCTTGCGCCCCTTTACTTGCAGCAGGTATCGATTTAATCCGCTGCGTTTGGAACTAGCTGCAGGAGCTGCGAGCTCGTAGTAGCTGTTCGTACGCACGTACGTACCGTAAACCCTATAATTAGCCCCGGGGGCTATTTGTTTCATTCGAGCTCTAGATGGCTTGGGTGTAATTTCAGGATGGGGCTGGGTGGCGACTAAACTGGAAGGGTCGATGTGTGGGAAGCTTTGTTGGCGAAAAGGACGTGGAGGCGATTTTTAAGGAAAAAAGACTGCGTACATATGTTGGGATCCTTTAGAGAGGGAGGCGCGTGTAATTATACGGGGGGGGGGGCTAATTATAGGGTTTACGGTTTGTGCTGCACGGGACTACGCACTCACAAGTTGACGGGCGCCGAGTCGTGATTGCCGATCGCCGAGAAGACGGGCGTCTCGGGGAAGTAGTGCTTGAGCAGCAGCGACAACTGGCGCAACTGTCGCACGGTCGTGGCCCTGCTGACGTCCTGCACCGTGTGGTCGATCAGGTCGCCCGTCCAGTAGATGAAGTGGTACTGAAAGGAGTGGTTGACTGCTGGGGAATTGCATTTTTCTGCATAGAGTTTTGAACGATTTTTCACTACTATTTCAGTACAATGGAAATTTGATAACCCTGAACTGCGTTGCTCTCTAGTGACTCAGTAAATAGGTAAACACAATTATCTGGTACACCTACTCGAATCTGTGGCTTGTCAATCAGAAAAACAAAAAAAGACCGACATACAAGACAATTTCACGACACCCATACATGTACCTTCTCCTTGCTGCTGAGGTCTCTAAGTAGACCGTCGATAGTTCTGTAGGGTAAGTTGCAGTTGCCCACAGTGCCCCAGTAGCCGGCCGGTTTCACCACTAAAAAACACTTTCACTTAGGGTTCTCACATCAATAATCAATTCGGCATTCTCAGTCATCCTGAACAATAGCGCACTCTTTTTCCCTTTCGCGGGCGGGTAGCGGCAGCAGCTGGTCTTGGAGCCGCACACCGACTCCGTGCCGACGACGTAGTTCAAGTCCCAGTGGACGTCGGTCAAGTGCAGAATGCGCAGCTTGGGAGTGCGCTTCTGGAAAGAAACATGGTGCGTCGTGTCTGCATGACTGTGCGACAGAATTTTGGGCGTGCGTGCGTGCGTGCGTGCGTGCGTGCGTGCCAGTGGCGTAGCCAGAACTTGATTTCGGGGGGGAAGTCGAATTTCGGTCAAATACTCTATTTTGCAACAGGGGGTACCCTGTCGAATTTTTTGGACATTGCACCATTTCGGCTGAGGAAGCTTTAGACACTCTCTCATCTAATCTGTTTACCCGCTTTGCGCTCGTTTGTCTGACTACATGCACACCAAAACGTTAGCAATGTTGTCAAAACGGTCGATTTCCGTGCTCAAAATAGCGCCGCTGGCAAATTTTTTAGAGTAGCGTAACGCACTTTCACGGTTTTTTATGCAAAACAATGCGCCGCAGGCGAAAATTTGGCTCTTGAGTGTCGTTTTCATCATTATTTGCATTGAAATTGAGAAAAAATGCCGATATTGGCACATTGCAACAGAGGGTACCAAGCTAAAAAATTTTGGCTTCGGAGAATTTCGGGGGGGGGGGGGAGCTTCCCCCCTTGCCCCCCTTGGCTACGCCACTGGTGCGTGCGTGCCTGTGCGCGCGTGCGCGCGTGCGTGCGTGCGTGCGTGCGTGCGTGCGTGCGTGCGTGCGTGCGTGCGTGCGTGCGTGCGTGCGTGCGTGCGTGCGTGCGTGCGTGCGTGCGTGCGTGCGTGCGTGTGTGCGTGCGTGCGTGCGTGCGTGCGTGCGTGCGTGCGTGCGTGCGTGCGTGCGTGCGTGCGTGCGTGCGTGCGTGCGTGCGCGCGCGCGCGCGCGCGGGCTCACAGAGATGCTGCGTCGTCTGCGAACTCTGGGCTTGCCGCCGGGAATGTTAAAGTCCCAGCGTTGGTCGAGAAAGTTGAAGAAGGGGCCGCAGTCGTCTCGGAAGAGGGTGCACAGCTGCTGCTTGTTCACCAGCACCGTCTTCCACACGTGCCAGTAGGGCTTCTGAAGGCAATACGCTATGCATTCAGTTGCGTGCAAAACGAAATGCGCACATAAACTGTAAACTAAATATACCACCATGCCTAGTGCGTGTGCACTCGTACCACCATGTAATGTACATAACGAGTTCAAGGACTTCGCGCCAGTGCGCACTATCTTATAGGCCTGACAACAACGTCTGTGCACGCTCAGTGTGGGGTGTTGATTTGGCGAATTCTTCTGCACAAAGTCGGTTCGTTCGTGCGGGAACACACATTGCACTGAGAAGTTTTGGTTACGAGCCGACGCGCACATGGAACGTTTGGTTACTGGGTTTGGCTCCGTCTTGAACCTTAGGTTTAGGCCTTGCTTTGGTTCCTTTGTTGCTTAGGTTTAGGCCGAGGTATTTGTGGCGTATCGGCATGGAACCAGATTGGCGTATCGGCTGTCAAACTAAATAAACTAAAGAGGCTAAATCACCACAAAGTACAATTTGTCGACAGCGACATGCAAATTTTTTTTCTATGAGTATTACTTTTCTCCAAGCAAATCGTTCATTTCCAAATTTCTATCAATTCTCCATCTGCAGGTGTTACATACTGTTACATATGTATGTACATACGTATCCAGACACTGCATGCGCTGATGTGCATACCATCCGTCATACTATGCTAGTAGTCACGCTACATTGTTGGATAGTTGTTGTTATCTCAACGCGTGCTGGTCGACTGTTGGTATCGTGACAACGTTCCTACAGTTGCATCACGGGGCGCGTGTACACACGCAATCATAGAGGAATGCACTTGAAATTCTTCAACGGCAATTTTCCCGCACTCTCACAACGCAGTTGTAGATCGACTCAGGATAAGTTTGCGGCCCCAGAAAAAATAGCTTGTACAATAATACAATACAATAAATACAATACATTAATATTACATTACATTAAAATACAATACAATAAATAAATAAGAATACAATACAATAAAAAATAGCGTCGGTTGTACAATTACACACGTGCGTGCGTGTGTACTCACAAAAAGTTTGTCGACGAACTGCCAGCAGTCGTAGTCGGTCGTTTTTAGAATCGACTTGTAGCAGTAGTTGTGCAGAACGGTCCTAAATCGATGCCACTCCACTAATTTCTTCGGGAAATCTTGATGTAAGTCTTTATGGTTTTTAGGATACGGGAGGGGGTTGCGATAAAGTTTTTTTTTGCTGCCTACTTGAGAATCTTGGCGTTCTTAGCCTCGAGAGCTGCCACTCCTAGCGCCGACACGGTCCTACAGGCGGCGCAGCCGAACGACTGCTTTTGATTCACAAAGTCTTCAATCTCTTTGACCGATTCCATGAGAAGAGCTGCTGCTTCTACCTTTGAGATCCAGTCTTGAGGCGGCAGAAACTGCACCAGGAAGTCTGAAAGATTGGTTGGGGCGGGTGCACGCACGCACGCACGCACACACGCACGCACGCACGCACGCACGCACGCATGCACGCACGCACGCACGCACGCACGCACGCACGCAATGTCCCGTTGGGTACGCACCTATGACCTGTCTTGTGATTACGTTTTCCGTCATCTGAATCGCTTCTACACCACCCTTGGAAGACTGCAGCCATGGCGCCAGCAGCATGACCGCAGCGAGTGACATCAAACCCAGTCCTAGCTTCATGCTTTTCCTTTTTCCCTAGCTATAGGAATAGAACCTGGTCCGAGTAGCATAAAACCGGGCGAAGGAGACGGGTGATGTGCTGCCGCTCCTCTCTGGCTTATCAGCACTGCACTCCGTCCATACCCTGGGGAAACCGCGCAACCGCCGGTAACATGCGCACGTGGCACAGCATTTCACGACTTTTTGTGGGCAGATGCGTGTTTATGGGAGGGGGGGGGGGAGGGCCGCGAAATGGGCGTTGACTGTCTTCTGAAATGTTTACGGCCGCTGCGCAGAGAGTAAAAGAAGCTTTAATACTAATTCAGAGTGTCACAACAACCGCTATAGTTGACGTGGATCATGACATGTTGACATGATGTTGCCATGATCAACAGTGGATCATAAAAATCAGCACAAAGCACAATCACAGCACAAAGTGTCAAAATAGGGGCAGGTATGTACAGCAGTATGTACGACTGTACGTACAATAGCACTTGTTCTAATGTCGGTGTTAGCGTCCCGTCCGAGTAGGCCAGCGTATGGCCTAGTGGTAAAAAAATCGGCCTCTTGCCCGCTAGGTCCTGGGTTTGATTCTTGATGGCGCCACTAGATCGAGGACTTCCCTACGATGGATTTTCTCGTGCCATCGCTGCCCTAGATTACAGATGGCGTTCTTCCAAAAGTTCTTTGGCTAATTATGCGGCTGTAGACGGGAAGGCGTCATGGAGAAGAAGGGTATGCTACATATATGGGCTATATTGACAGCTTTCTAGCGTTGCCCCTAATCCAAAAACAACCTGTCTGAGCATTGTTTACGCCCGAGTACTCAGGCGTGAATGATAACATGTTGGTACGCTGTTGACGTCGCCTTGCTATAACCGCTAAAATGCTCTGTCTGAGATGCAGAGAGAGTCATGGCCTGGCCCCCACGTCCAAACATGTACTCTGCATATTGTATGTACATACAACGAATCAGCACGTAACGAGGACACTCGAGGCCGATGGACCCGACCTATATTAGATCTTAGAACTCGAACTTACATACCTAGCTGTGTCTGGATGTTGCTTGCAGAGTGAATTATGGAATTTACAAAAGACATTTTTTGAAATTTTTTGTAAAATATAACGTATTAATAAAGGAAAAACAGAAGCAAGGTGGAGAATGAGTTGATGCGACAATTCAGAAAAGTGAATCGAAAATCAACAATAAATATTAAAAATCGACAATAAAAATTATTTTGAAGGCAGACTATTGCGGCGCGTGTGGCGTAGTGGATAGGGGAGTGACGGAGACAGGCCAACGATCGCAAGGTCGCGGGTTCGAAACCCGTCGAGGACACTGCGCTTGCACGAGTTCCCTTGCGACGAGGGACCAACCCCGCAGCGGCGGATCCAGAAATTTTTTCGAGGGATTTTGCTAGAGGGAGGACTCTGTTGAAGTTTTTTGGACGCTGGGTCATTTCGGCTTTTGGATGTTGAGCCATTTAGTTTGGACACCTAATCGCTCCAGCGACGATTAACGCATATCAGCGACGCCGCATGCGAAACTTTTGCTATATTTTCGCATTTTTTTCGGCATTTTTTAGGCGGAAAACATGTCCGCTAGCACGTTTCTTTTCCCACCGCCTAGACCTTTCCCCTAGATTTTCGATTTCTGGAGGAGGAATTCCCCCTTTCACCTCCCCCTGGATTTGCCACTGCCTCCCTGTCGACGCTGACTCTCACGACACGACGACTGTCTGTCCTTCAGGGCGTCTGGATGGAGCACTGCGTGGGCCCGATCCACTGGCTGCGGGGCGCGTTCATTCACGGCTCGTGCGACCTGAGCTCCTCGGTGGGCTGCATCAAGCTGGGCATGGCCGACGCGCGCGCCTTCCACGACCACGTCGCCAACCTCGGCGGCGGGATGCGACTGACCATCTTCAAGCCCTGGTGACAGAGTCGACAGAGCCGTGCTGCATTCCTCCACCGCCACACCCTTTAATCCAGAGCGTCTATACGCTGCGAACTCGGGAATAGAATAGAGCCGAACGAGCGAAATTCTCGGTCCCTGGTCACTGAGGGATGGCGCGTGTAGGGTTACAGTACAGCTCCATTGCGACGAATGAAAATAGAGGCAGCTGCTCGATTGGGTAGGGCTCGCCGCGAGATGGATTCCTGCAGGTTTCTTTCCAAATGCCACATCGTCAGTCTTCAGGCCAGAGCTACATATAGGTATGCATCGATTATCAATCATTCCACCGTTCTTTTCCGAGCAAAATCACAACTCGTTGTCTTGGTCTCAGTTCTTCTTGTTGCAGGAGCTGCAGTGCCACTGTTTACCCGTCTTCCTGCAGCCGCGGCACTTGAACGCGCCACCGCCGCCGCCGCCACCACCACCCTTGCCGGAGTCACAATTGCCTTTACCGCGAGGGCCGCAGTCGGAGCGACCGGACGGGCACAAGGAGCAGGTCCAACTGTCGCCGGAACCCTAAATAATTTGGCATGATTTTAAAAGAATTGCCAAACTTGCGTGCGTGCGTGCGTGCGTGCGTGCGTCGTGCTTGGCGTGCGTGCGTGCTTGGCGTGCGTGCGTGCTTGGCGTGCGTGCGTGCTTGACGTGCGTGCGTGCTTGGCGTGCGTGCGTGCTTGGCGTGCGTGCGTGCTTGGCGTGCGTGCGTGCGTGCGTGCATGCATGCGTGCGTGCGTGCGTGCTTGGCGTGCGTGCGTGCTTGGCGTGCGTGCGTGCTTGGCGTGCGTGCGTGCTTGGCGTGCGTGCGTGCGTGCGTGCGTGCGTGCGTGCGTGCGTGCGTGCGTGCGTGCGTGCGTGCGTGCGTGCGTGCGTGCGTGCGTGCGTGCGTGCGTGCGTGCGTGCGTGCGTGCGTGCGTGCGTGCGTGCGTGCGTGCGTGCGTGCGTGCGTGCGTGCGTGCGTGCGTGCGTGCGTGCGTGCGTGCGTGCGTGCGTGCGTGCGGCACCTTGCAGTCGAGTCCGACAATCTTGAAGGCCTCCTTGATCACGTTCAAGTCCAAGTGGTCGTAGTTGTTGTCCGGCAGGTGTCGCCCCTGCTTGAGGTGGGCGGCCGCCTTGAGCGCTAGCTGCGCCGCCTGGCGGAAGTTGGTGTTCTGCCGCCAGTACTTGGTGTTCGCGATGTACATGACGTCGAACGCGTCGTGCAGGTTGTTCTTGAACTTGCTCGACATCAAGTAGAAGACCTGGGTATTTGGGGAAACCCGGTTTGAACATGCGGTGATGAATGGGTGGAGTGTGTGTGTGTGTGCTTGCAGCAGGACAATAAACAAACTATAATGAAATGTTGAGTTGCTAGTTCATAAAAATGCATTGAATATAGAAGCGGACCACAGTTCTTTGTCAAGTATAAATAACCTCTGTTTTCTCAGCAGTAAATAGGCAAATTCTCTTTTGCTAAGTCCATCGGCTGAATGCTAAGTAAAATGTGTAGTGTAGCTAAATATCGTAGACCCGGTAAAAGTTTTTCTACATAAACCTTAATGATTATTTTTGAAAAATGCAAACTCGTTTACGCCCAGTTATACCCATATGAGAAAACTATTCCGTCGCTTACGGTAGTGAGCGGGGTACCTGTTCTGTAAACGCAGTTTCAAACGCACCTTGTTGAAGACGCCGCTGGAATAGTGGACGTTCAGTTTGCTGGTCATTTTCCGTGCGTCGTCGATGCTCTTGTGGTCGCAGGGCGGATTGTCCATCCAGCGGAGAGGCCGCTTCGCCTTGACAATCTCCGTTCCAAGACCCCAGTCGAAATTCTTGTAGCTCCGGGCGTACACCTCTACCGCCTTGCCTGAGAGACGAACAGGACCTTAGGCTGCACAGCGAAAGGCCTTAGGCAACAACTCCTTCAGAGAGGCTGAACCTACATACGACTGTGCACACACACACACACACACACACACACACACACACACACACACACACACACACACACACACACACACACACACACACACACACACACACACACACACACACACACACACACACACACACACACACACACACACACACACACACACACACACACACACACACACACACACACACACACACACACACACACACACACACACACACACACACACACGCGCGCGCGCAGGACGATGAGTAAAAAAATTGTCCGTTTAAAACTTGCCCAACCAACCAACTTGCCCAACCAACCAACCAACCACTTCAACGCACACACCGACACACGTACATATACACACACCGCACGCACGAACCAGCCATGTCCGAGAAGGCCTCGTTCAGTCCACCGGACTCGCCCTTGTAGATGAGGCCCGACGACTGTTCGGTGACACCGTGACTCACCTGGAACCCGCAAAGAGTGATTGTGGCCACCGTAAATCAGCAGTGTTTGAAAAGCGGTCGTCCGTGCACTCAGAGAGCAAATAACCGGGCGGGCGGACGGTCCTCGACTGGTTAGAAAGAAAAAGAAAACGGCGACCGGTGGGCGGACAACTTAAAATACTCTGCTATAGCCCTATTTATAGCTACCCCCGATTTATGAAGTTAATGAAAGTTAACTAATGGAGCTTACGCCACTAGCGCATCGAGGCAGGCTCTGTCTCCGTTACGACACCGGCCTACTATTGTATATTACCGGTAGTCGCATTTGCCTCGTTTTGAGACCACTATTAGAATGCTTACTGTACGCACCGTGCCAAGACTAATCATAGGGTTTACGGGATTTATGCAAATATGTACCTCGTGCGCGACCACGTCTAGACTGGTGAGGGGGTAGAAGTAGTCCTTGCCGTCCCCGAAGGTCATCTGTTGTCCGTCCCAGAAGGCGTTCTCGTAGTCGCGCATGTAGTGGACGCGCAGCCTCAACGGCAGCCTCCGCAGCGGCGAAGTCTTGTACCAGTCGCGGTACATGCCGAACACCTGCTCCCCGTAGTAGTGCGCGTCGTTCATGGGACAGTGCGCGCCGTTGATCTGCAACAGCGAAACGGGTTAGTAAAACACGGTAATCCTGAGAACCGGGTTCAGGTTCGGATCTCAGCCTTTCTTTCCACAATTCTTCAATTGGTGTGCCAACTGATTTTTGGAATGTTTAGAATTGAAAACTGTGAGCCGCATACGTACATCATCCACGCTATCATACACATGATTGGCGAATGTATTGGCGGTTGACGTGGTTCATGCAAGCTGTACGTATACTGTGCTTCATTACGACTTGTGTACTCGTTCAGTGCTTCACATTTTGCGCAATATAGCAGTTATCAGGACACCAAATAAGGTGGTGAAGCACTGCACGTCTGCACGCTGTTGAGCATTCACTGAGCTGACACAAATACCTAAATGTATGTAATATCTTTGACGTCATTGCTTGGCTTGGTACGCAAGCTTTTCCGAGCAAATTCTGTTCTGGACAGAACACTGCGCAAATTGGTACATCCAGCATACGGGCGTAACAATTCGGGCGTAACTTACAATTTGGGCGTAATACCGAAGAAAGCCAGGCACGCACGCACGCACCTCCTTCTTGGTCTGCTCGTAGCAGTCGAACTTGCGCGTGAGGCCGAAGACGGAGTGCTGCAGGTCCTGGGTGTCGACCTTGTCGTTCTTGAGGAGGCAGCGACTGAGGCGGCCGCTGCCCTGCTCCGTGACGCGCAGCTCCTCCTTGTAGTCGCGCCGGCCGATCTTCAGGTTGCCTCCTGGTCCCGACGCCTTCGCCGGCTTGCCCCTCCCTCGCGTCTGTAGCCCCTCCCACCGTTCATAAATGGCGCCTGAGAACAGGAAGGGTTGAATGAGCGTGCGTGCGTGCCGGTGCGCGCGTGCGTGCGTGCGTGCGTGCGTGCGTGCGTGCGTGCGTGCGTGCGTGCGTGCGTGCGTGCGTGCGTGCGTGCGTGCGTGCGTGCGTGCGTGCGTGCGTGCGTGCGTGCGTGCGTGCGTGCGTGCCGGTGCGTGCATCTCGCTTGCTTCCCTCACCGTTCTCATAAAGAATCGCGTTGGGATAGCTGGGGGTTTCACTGGTGTCATCCACCATTCTCACGAAGTACCCTCGGAACGCCTCTTCCGTGTCTGGATCGACGTAAATAATCGGTGTGATGTCGGTTTTATGAGCGGTGCCATGCTGATGACGTTTTCCAGCAGGATTCGAGTTTAGCTTTGGTTTGACCGAACCGAAAACCGATTTTGCGAACGACTGCATGCGAACGAAGTCTTCCTTCTGAAAGAAATAATGGGGATGAGACCGGATCGTGCTCGATTCCAACCGCGCACGCACGCACGCGCGCACGCACGCACGCACGCACGCACGCACGCACGCGCAGAATCAAGAACTGACGGTAGCGAGCCCTTCCAGTCCTTTGACGACCACGCCATCGTATGATGTGGCGCGCACTTTGGGCGCGTCCACTTCATTCACGGCAAATCCGTAACCAAACACATCGAACTGTAAATGAATTGAATTATGAATTTAAATTTTATTTAAAAAAGATCAAAACACCTACTCCGGCGAACGTTTGCTTCACTCGGACCGTTCGAGCCGTCTGCGAGTTTGTTTCCGAAGTCTGAGAGAAGCCGTTTAGCTGGTCGTCCGCTTCGACCGCCTGCAGAAATTCAATAAAAAAAATTTATTTTCCAGTCAAACAACTGCGATAGTACCCAGCCAATGCATGTCATGCACCGTTGTCCGACTCATGTCAAGAAGTGGTGCATGTGCTTGTATTGATCGGTAAATGTAGAGGTGAATGTTTTAAAGCATTTTTGCATCGAATATGTTTCATAGGTAGGTATACATGTGGAGAATTGTAACCCTGAAAAATTGAAAAATGCCCACTACAATAAAAAATGCACTTCAATATGACAGAAGTCACTTTCTACTAATTTGCATTGGCACATACTTTGCCTCATTTAAACCGTGATTTCGCCAAAGCAGCTCGAATCTCCTGCATTGCGTCTGAGTATGGTGTCATGGCGTGGCGGCACACGAGGATTCATTGTACCCGTATATCCTCCAAAGAACGCCACATCCCTCCAATGAACGCCTCCCCCCCCCCCCTCCAATGAACGCCCAGGGTAGAGGATGGGTTGAAAAAATGAACGCCCATGGCGTTCATTTACGGTAAGTTCATTTACGTTCATTTGCGGTAAGTAACCGCTTTTTTAAAAACCGGGTGGTCTAGAAGAATCTCACCAGTGCTCCTTTGGCCGCAGCTCTCTGCACCAATCCCAGAACGCCAGTCAAACTGACGCCCAACCGTGAGCCGGAAACATCCTCGCTGACTTCTTCGAGCGTCACTCTCACTGCAGCGACTGCGGACACGTAAATTAATGCGCAGAGAACCAACACAGTCTTCATTTTGGGTCTAATTTGGCTGGAGGGATTATTTGTGGGCGCACATGCGCGGCGCGAGAATATTTGAAGTGGTGTGCGTGAAGCGTGGGCTGCGAGACTCCAGATTATCACCAGTAACTCATTTGAAATTCTTCTGTAACTGAACTAAATTCACTGTTGCTTACAACTTTCTATAGGTGGTTCCACTGACAATTACGAGTGAAGCACCTGATGGCTGCAGCTTTGCCTGTTGCCTTTCTACGTTTGTTGTGTAATTGTGCGTTTGCTGTGCGTTTTCCCAGCTGGGTTAAAAGTGCTCCTGTCCAGAGATAAAGCATTCCAGTCTTGCAGAAAGAAACTACCCACGCAGTGCGCTGTTGCAGCGAGCGTGGGCTGTAAGACGGCACACACCAGTGTTATCAGCTGCTTAGAAACGATTTATGTCCTACTAGGAGGCCACTCACTAGCAGGCGTTAGCATTCCATAAACGGAGCAAGACCAAAGCCGTCTATTCGACAGTTTCAGTACTTTAATCAACCTTAACAAGTATTGAAAGCACGCACACACAGAACTCTTACACGCACGCGTGAAAAAGAACAGCTCCACATATTTGGAATACCGTATTCCTAAAAATTAGTTAATTCAAAAGACGTTCACGTACATCAGATATTTGAATTGTCGCGCGCAATTCAAAATTGCGTCCGCTTTTTCTTCGCGGGCGTTGTACAGAAAAAAAGTTTAGAACTCGGCAAAAAGGTCTAATTAAATACAGAAATTCAAGAAAATGGCGCCCATCGAAAAGGTGCGTCTCAGCGTCGTTGGCCGCGTCGCCGCGCATCCGTATTTCCACTCCTATTCGCCCGAATATATGCACAGATTCCTCTGCTGGAGGCTGCACTGCACGGTTTTCTTTGTTCATATTTTTTTAATATTTTAATAGAATTATTTTTTTATTCGACTCCAGGTGTTGGTGCGCTGGTTCGCGACGGTCGAGGCTGTGGGCGCGCTGCTGACCCTTCCGTGGCTCGCGTGCGAGCTGATAGGCGTCGTCAAGCGCCTCAGGTTCAACACCTGTTTTGTACGTGCGTGCGTGCCGGTACGTGCGTTCCTACGTGCGCGTGCGGAGGGTGCGCGAACGCGCGGCTGCACGCTGCCCATTCGCGTCATAGGTGGGCTCAGGGGGGGGGGGGCTTCAGGGATTCACCCTCCCCTGGCTAGAGCCGTCCCGATTTTTTGCGGGAGAGAAGCACCCTGGCCGTCGCCATCCTGGATAATTTGCGGGAAACCCTCCCTCAATATTTAAAAAATGTGTAAAGATGCGTGTTTTTGTTCTTTTTTCAGTGTAGTGTGACCCAAAAATGCCTGAAAAGTGCTATTTAGACCTTACTTTGACCCATTTTAGACCAAAAAGTACCCATTTACGCGTTATTTTGGTACAAAGTCCGCCATTTCGACCACCTCCCCCTCCACAATTTTCAATCCCAGACATGTTCATCCGGGATGGCTCTAGACCGCCCTCGAAACTCCCAGAGGCTTTTGAAACAATCTACACCTATGCTTCGCGTTCGTGCGTGCTTGCGTTGCCGCCCGAGACACACCGATGCGATAGTTGTCGGTTGAGGAGCTGCGCGGTGGTGTCGGCGGCGTTGCTGTTGCACAACACGCTGCTCGGTGCCACCTTTTACCCGCTCGTCGGCTACGGACGCGCCGCGACGCATCAGCTCGTCAGACAGAGACCCTACGTCGCCGCAGCGCTTCTCATTGTTCGTCTCACTGCACTGACACGTGACAACAACTTTACTCATACCTGTAACTGGGGGGTTGGGGGCCCCCGCACAATTTTTTCAAACACCCCCAAACCCCCCCCCCCCAACCCAAGAATTTTCCCAAGGGATTTTCACTCAGTCTAAAACGATAAAAGTGAGTAAATGTTGGTGTACTTCAGTGTTTTTAAGTGTTATATGACCATAAAACAGCTAAATAACACTGTTTAGACCCAATTTACACCAAGTTTTGACCAAAAAGTACAAGTATGACTCAAAGAATGGCCAGATGCCCCCACTTTTTGCTCCAGACACCCCCCCCCCCCACAATTCGGCCATTTTGCCCCCCCCCCACTCTTCCAGACCCGGTTACAGGTATGCTGCGGGGTGGAATTTTGAATGGGAGGCTGCAGGGCAGGGACGCATGTGTACTGATCATAGGTGGGCTCAGGGGGGTCTGGGGGGGGGTCACACTCCCCTGGATATACCCGTCCCGCTTTTTTTGTGGGAGACAAGCCCCCTGGCCATCGCCATCCGGGATAACTTGTGGGAAACCCTCTCTCAATATTAATAAAGAATGGGTAAAGATGCGTGTTTTTGCTTCTTTTTCTGTATAGTGTGACCCAAAAACGCCTCAAAAGTGCTGTTTAGACCTTTGTTTTGGCCCATTTTAGACCAAAAAGTACCCATTTTACACGTTATTATGGTGCAAAATCCTTCACTTCGACCACCCCTCGTCCAAAATTTTCGATCCCAGTCATTTTGGACGGGGCAGCCCTAGAACCCCCCCCCCCCCGAAACCCCCAGAGACCCCCCCCCCTGGCTTTTTGGACCAATCTGCACCTATGACCCTCATCCACTTCAAAAACCCGGTTACACGCTGGGCCAGGTGGCTCCATTCTGGGAGCGGGCCCCAACCGCTTTACAAAAATGCGCGTGTGCTGACGCACGCACGCAAGCGCACGCACGGTTGTTTCTTTCAGATCTACGCGATGTCGACATTTTGCGTCGAAGCAACGCTGCTGCTCGCGGGCGTTGAAACCGGCTTCGGAGACGACTGCGACTCCTGCGGTAGTATTGTTGCCTATTATTGTTTAATGATAAAAAACTAAAAAAAAGCGAATTTAGTCAGTGGCGCGCGCAGATTCTTGTTCGGACACGAGTTCGCGAGCGGAGGTTCTTCGCTTTTGTTTGCGTTTTTTAAAATTTTATTTTGACGACAACCACCTGACACAGCACTATGGCCGTTGACTGGATCACAAAATCACAGGGCGGCGCCGTATGCATAACAGTGGGCGTTGTTCTGCCGCGAGGCAAGGTGGGCCCCCACCTGGCACTGATTTTTGGCCGAAGCCACGGTACAGCCAGAAACCGGAGCAATTGTGGGTTAACCTCTTGCCCAAGGGAGTTGCTGTGGTTTTGCCCAGCAAGGAATCGAACCCCCGACCTCGCGGTCAGGGATCCAACGCCTTACGGACTACGCCACAGCCAGACAACTGAGTTTTGTATCTTGGTGCGAGGAGTGCAATGCGGTTGCAGCGGCGGCGTTCTCGGCGCCGCGCCTGGCGCAGCTGTGCGGGCGCGCGTGGGCGCTGCGCCTCTGCCTGGCGGCCGTCCAGTACCTGGGCGACCGACGCGAGGCCAAGCGCCGCGTCGCGCACCACTTCCCGCCCGCACTGCTCGGCACTGCCGCACCTTGACAGAGGTGCCGGCCGCTCCGTGTGGCGCGTGCGCACGCACGCACGAGCGGACGCGCGCACGCACGCACGAGGGGACGCACGCACGCACGAGCGGACGCGCGGACGCGCGCACGCACGCACGTACGAGCGCGCGCACGTGCGAGCGCGCGCACGCGGAGCGCACCACACCGCTGCACGTTCGCGCGTGCGCGCACAAAAGGTGCTCTGACCAACGAAAGAAAGGAAAATGGATCAATTATTGATCCTTTAGGAAGACCGCCTGAATTGCCGAAAAGCTCTGCATCTGTGATTAGTACTATTTTATTGAAACAATTCTATGAAAGCACACGCGGCGTAGGCACAGTTCTTGACTTCTTGTGTTCTCTTGCGTGCAGCCGGACAGTTGGCAACATACCTGTAACTGGGGGCTTGGGGGGCATTTGGGGGCCCACTATCTTTCCAACACCCACCCAACATCTCCAGACCCCCCCCCCCCCAAAGTGTTTCCAAGGGATTTTTACCTTGCCTAAAACGATAAAAGTGAGTATATGTTGCTGTTTTTCAGTGCATTGCACTGAAAATATGACCATAAAGCAGCTAAACAACACTATCTTAGAGCCTATTTATGCCCTTTTTGGACCAAAAATGTACCAGTATAAGTCAAAAAGTGGTCGGCTACTCCCCCCCCACTTTTTTGCCCTGGGGACGCCCTCAGAATTCGGCCATTTAGCCCCCCCCCCACTCTGCCAGACCCGGTTACAGGTATGGTTGGCAAAAATAGTTTGCCTCCCAACAACAACTCCATGTGGTCTCTAAAGCGATTGATCTCTGTCGTTTGTGCTACCGCCTGTCACGATTTGGCCATGGTGGCGTTTTTGTTATGCACGCACTTGATTGAAGATGAACTCCAAATAATACATGTAACCGGGTTTTTGAAGTGGGAAGTGGGAATTCGATGAGGCATGGGGTCTCAGAAGGGGAAAATGTACCTAAATAGTGTGCCAATAGGCACTTTTTGTTGAAAAATGCGTTACAATAGGCTAATGCCATTAATTAGCTGTTTTAGGGTCAACAGACACTAAAAAAGACGAAAAGTACACTACTTTTTACAATTGCAGGCAAGTGTGAAAACTACAAGTGGGGGGGTGGGGCTGGGTAGGGGCAAAAAATTGTGCGCTTTTGAGTGCCTAAGTCCAAGGAAAACGTAAAAATCTGCCGATCTCCCGCTTGTGATCGCCCTTTTTCCTGCTTCTCCCCCTGATCTCTACCCCCTCCTGCCCCCCCCCCAACTCTAAACTGACAGGAGGGGGAGACCCCCGCGTCCCCCCCCCCCCATCTGGATCCACTAGTGTATGAGACCCGTTGCTGTGTACACGGTTTACTCAACCTGAATTGATCAGCTACAATGGTGATTGGTGAAGTGCTAGAAATCATTGTGATGTCTTACCCCACTATTTCAAATTGGACTTATGTAAATAGCGTGCGTTACGCGTACAATGCGCGAATAACGCTCGTATGCAAATACCGGTACCGTGTCCGCTTTGTGCCACGTGTCATCATCCTTCAGGATAAAGGATGCAGGCAGAGAATGCAGGTGCATATACATTCACTTCTGATTCGGTTCCCGTGCAGGCGTGCCACCATTTTCTGTTTGCTTTTCTTTTGGGTTAAGGGCCAATACGCCATAGCGGATACGCTACTGATACGTCACAGTCCGCTGGCAAGCTTGCATTCGCCATAAGACCCCAATCCCAGTAAGAATTTAGCTAAGTTCAGACAAGCCCAAGGACACAAGGATAAGTAAAATGCAAACAGCAAGCAGCAACACAGTACAGGGACCATAAACGAACGCGAGAGGTACGAATGGGCGACGCAACATAAATAACACTGTATCAACATCACTGCAGCCAGCGTTCTCCTAAACTCTCCCCAAAAAGTCTCCAAAACCCCAATTCTGTCTTGAAATAAGACTTTCTTTAGTATTAGGCATTGCTTAGGCTTAGATTAAGGCCTCGCTCAGGCTGGCTCAAGCTGCGAACACAACCTTTTTACCCTTTCCCCTTTCCGCTGATGCCAAAATGGTGGCATGCGTACACCGGAACCGATTCGGATGTGGATGTGAAATCGGTGGTGGACGCATCAATTATTCTTTGCCAGGAATTTGAAAGGCGTATTAGCGATCCACAATACTTGCAGTTAAGCACCGTTTATTTCCAATTGTGGACCGTTAACGCACCATTCGAAAAGTGCTTTTTTACTTCTGAAGTTTAAACAGAAAATTGTATTAAAATTCGAAAATAAACAAATTTTTTGGTGAATATTCAAAGCGGCGACAAGGACACGCCAAGAAAATGGTGAGCTTCCTGTTCGCTCTACGTTGCTACGTTTTTGTAAAGTTTAGATGAAAACTTAAGAAACAAAAATCGTGCATTTACACCGCTTGTGAATGGGATTAATCAACAAACGTGTGTGTTTAGTTCACAAAGTTAACGCAAAACGTTCCAAAGTGAATGCTTCAGGAAAACTTGTTGCCAGCGGCGCTGTCACAGGAGGCCATCAACTGTTTCGACCGGCTCAAGGAAATGAAAATCCGATACACGATTCTTCGCATTGAGGTTAAAGATTCAGTTTTTTAATAAAAGAAAATAAAAAATTATTGGTGCTAAGTACCTGTACTACAAGATGCTTTTAGCCTATAGTATTAGAGTGTCAAACAACACAAGCAATACTGCTTCCCTGAAGCGCATTTCGCAACGGTTTAGTCAAATAGTGACAAATTCTTTTTTTGGCTAAATACCGTACTTTTGTACGGTATGTACGGTATTGCACTATGTTGGGAACCCCGAAATGAGCTTGGTTTTGGTGTTAATAAGCAAGTTTTTGCATGAATAGCTTCTAATTGTGCCATCTAAACGCCACATAAACGCCTTTTTTTACCACTCAGAAGCTACATGTTTTACGCAAAGATTAAGAAATTTTTTATTAATTTAAAGATCCGACTTAAATTTTGTTTTACTTTTAAATTGTGCAACCCTGTGTGTGTGTGTGTGTGTCACAAACTCCCTTCCTCTGAATAGTCGTGTTCAGTATTGCGGGACCGTACGTTTTTGTGGACGTGACGTTCGGGGACGAAACCAGTTTTGGTACTTGCGGTATGACCCCTGGTTCAAGGCAGCATAGGGCCTAGTGGTAAAAAACCGGCCTCGCGCGCAAGGTCCTGGGTTCGATTCTTGATGGCGCCACTAGATCGGGGAGTCCCCCCCCCCGCCCTCTCGTGGCGAACGTGTGCTCAGGTGGTTGGGGAGCAGGATGTGATGGTCGGTGGGGTGAGCGTGGAGGCTGGGTGGGGCGGGTTAGGGACGCCTGTGTGTGTGTGTGTGTGCGTGCGTGTGTGTGTGCATGTGCGTATGTGTGTGTGTGTGTGTGTGTAGTTGTGGAGGGAGCGATGTCGCCCCATACGTGTAGATTGGTCCAAAACCCAGGGGGGGGGGGGGTGGCTGGGGGTTTCGAGGGGGGGGGTCTAGAGCCATGCCGGGTGTAATGGCCGGGATCGGAAATTTTGGTGGGGGTTGCTGAAGTGGAAGATTTCGCACCAAAATAACTCGTAAATCGGTGCTTTTTGGTCCAAAATGTGTTGAAACAACGCCTAAATAGCACTTTTTAAGGGTTTTTGGGTCACACTACACTGAAAAAGGACACAAAAACACGCATAATTCCACAAGTTTTTCAATAATGAGAGAGAGTTTCCCGCAACTTATCCAGGATGGCGATGGCCAGGGGGGAGGGGTTGCTCCCGCAAAAAAAGCGGGACGGCCTTGGCCAGGGGGGTGAAACCCCCCCCCCCCCTTACACCCTCCCTGAGCCCACGTATGTGTCGCCCCTGTGCTGTGCAGGACAAGGAGCTCAAGGTGGACGGCTCGAAGCGGCAGGAGGAGCTGGCCGGCCAGACGACGGACATCTTTGACGTCGAGAGCGGCCTGGCGGCCAAGGAGCAGTTCTGCGTCGACCTCAAGCGGCTGAGCGGCGGCTTCGCCGACTGCAGGCTCGTGTCTTCTCTGGTCATCCTTGCCGTAGAACATATGTGGCGTTCTTCTTCTCTGTCTGTGGCGGCCCTCGTGGCCACTATGCATGCCTCAGACCGAATGACGTCATTTGTGTGCTGGGACATGGTCGGAGCCGCCTGGACAGCAGGTTGGTCTCCTCTGGGAGCTGTATGTCCTGGGCGTCCCTTGAGCTGCCGGCCAGCGGAACCAACCCGGTGGCAGTGACAATTCTGGCCCGTTAGGGGAGCCAGCCCCCCAGGATCGGGCTGACTGGGTCTCATCTCTCACTAGCAGCGGTCGATTGTGACCAGAGAGAGGCCCCCGCGATCATAGAAGCGGCCCACACACAAACAAACAAACTGCAGGCTCGCCATTTTCTTGTCGCTGGGCCGCAACGTCCGTCGCCGCACGCAGACCTACGACCTCATTTTCTGCGAGCTGTGAGTTGGACGCACGCACGCACGCAAGTAGTATACCCCCCGGGTTGCTTTTTTTGGTTGCTCCCCCGGTTCATGTAGCAATTTCGGTATAACTTGACTCATCTCTCCCCCCCCCCCTGTTCTTTTAGGCGGCCATTTTGTTTTTCGGGTCTTTTTCCCCGTTGTGTCTAGCAGAAATGTGTTTTTACCATAGCGTGAGGGGGGGGGATAAAGAGGGGGTGAGTCATGTTCCCCCTGTTCTTTTAGGCGGCCATTTTGTTTTTCGTGTCCCCCCTGTTCTCTTAGGCGGCCATTTTGTTTTTCGTGTCCCCCCCTGTTCTTTTAGGCGGCCATTTTGTTTTTCGTGTCCCCCCTGTTCTTTTAGGTGGCCATTTTGTTTTTCGTATCCCCCCTGTTCTTTTAGGCGGCCATTTTGTTTTAACGTTACATGAGGGGGGATAAAGTCAGGGATGACGTCACTGTCCCGCAAAAAGCATAATTTGGGGTGGTTGGGTTCAGATGTTTGTGGAGGCGGGTTACGGTAGATGTGACGTGGGATGACGTCATCGTCCCCAAAGCAAAATGTTTCATCCATACCTGGCAATGCGAGTCATCGAGGTCGGTCCGCACCAGGTGCTCTTTCATCTTCCGAGATCCTACGGCTCGAGTCGAGGAGATGGGTCCTCATCATCCCGACTGACTTCTCGTGTTCGAGCGCGCCGCGTCTAAACATTAACTTTAGCCGGCCATTTTGTTGGTGGCAAGTCGGAGTCACCGCGTTTTGCTGGCCATTTTTTTAAGTGGTGATGTCATTCGCTATTTTATTTTTGCCAAGACTGCGGCCTACGGCTAGGGTTGTGGTAGATGTGATGTGGGATGATGTCATTGTTCCGCAAAAATGTATTGTCCATACCTGGTGTCATCGAGGTCGGTCCGCGCCAGGTGCTCATCCATCTTCCAAGATCCTATGGCTCGAGGAGACAGACGGATGGTAGACATTTCCTCCATCTTCCGAGATCAGCCAGCTCGAGTCGACAGACGGTCGCCATCATGCCGAGCGCGCCGCGTCTAAACATTAATGCTACTAGGCCGGGGGTACTATTAGAGAGACAGCCGCGTCTTAACAAAATGACGCTCTCCGCCGCGCGGGCGGACGCGCGTGAGCTGCGTACCGGATGCGACGTAAAACCATTGGACGGACGTGCGCGAGCGCCCCCGACGGCCGACGCAATGACAGATGCGACACTGTCGGCTTCCAGATATCTGTTTTTGTCCCGCCAGAGAGCCAACCGTCCGGCCATGATGGCGAACGAGTAGGTATTAGGAGTGAGCCAGCCCGCGTGAGATGTAGAGAGAGCGCACTGCGCTGACACGATGATGACGAACTCTAGCCATGGCCAGTCCGTCCACGCGAAAATTCCATTCTGTACATGAGCCATGCGCGCCGGCGCGCCCCGCCGGCATCTCAGCTGAGTGGGCTAAGGTAGGCAGCGGCTCTGCTCCATTAACAATAACATACTCCACGCCTGGCGCGGCACCTCACAGAGGCGGGGGCTAAACAATGATGCCATTGCAGTGAGAAGACCCGATCGAGGTAGTGAGGTGCTCCGACATCCCTACCCTCCCGACCTGCCGACCGTGCCGGTCTATATTTGTACCGATCTCCTGACAATACATGCTGACAAGGTATTACACCATCACGCGAACGCGTGTGTGGATAAACGGGGAACATCTGTCCAGGGAAAAGATATGACCCACCTATCTTCATAGGTAAGCAGTGCCAGCCTGATCCGATTGCCGACTCACTCCTAAATCACTGAATCACATTTCAGATAGATGGATAGGTAATAATCAGTGATCAATTCATTCTGAACTCTGAAGCAAAGAAGGCCGTTCTGCACTTGACTATGGGGTGCAGTGTACATTTCCTTGCTTCATAGCTAGAGGAAAAAACGGAAAGAGAGAAGGGAGGCGTCGATAGGGGGAGTTGCAGCTACCCATGCTGGAAAAAAATTGCTAGCGCTAGCGCACTTGACTAAAGCCGCGCAGTACTAAAGGACAAAGGGATCACCCCGCATAGCATGCGGTGTGCGCTCGACTAAGGCCACAGAGCACTAAAGGGCGAAGGGGTCACCGCCACATAGCATTCGGTGCGCGATTGCGGTATGTGGGATGCATTGGACTGATTTCTAAAGATCTGAGAGATCTCGGACATGATGCTGCTAGCGTCGTGTCTGACGTGGCACAATGGTTCTCTTCCAACTCGCATTTGATTTGTAAAGCAGCTCAAGCCGGGTGGTGGACGCGACGATTTCCTCACACTTCACCATGCAGCGCTCTTGCGCTCTTTCTGAATATAAAGGCATTGATACCGACAGGTAAAAAAGGGGGGTAGCCTCGACCTATTTTATCATATGGCTAAAACACAAACTGTATATGCAATCATAATCAAATTAGGAGTCATATTAGCAACAGGACCGTTTTTTTCTACCATGCTAAGTAGCGGATTATTTGTGACATAGATAGCACAACGTCTATTATTGCAGTTTGTAATTACGTCTCCTTACTGATAAACACGCACAGATGCGGTTGTGGTTAGCATCTGTTCCATTCTTTCCCAGCCCAATACATGTGTGACATACAGAGCTGATGAATACAATATTTGTGAATGGATCTAAATATCGCGAGATCGCATACAGTGCATTCCATTTGACCATCATCTCTAAGCCGCAGCTCGATTTTGATACCGATGAGGACTTGGTAGATAACATCGAAATGCTCTACTGGCGGATTGCACTCAAGGAGACACTAAAACAATGATTGATTGATTATCGCATTCTGCCAGACTAGAGTGGGAGGTCGGCTCAACACCATCATCTTCTTCTTCGACTGCGTCTCCTGGTAAGCGGGCTTGGTCATAGCATGGTCCGGTTCCACAAGGTCAACACCATTGAAAACGTCCCTTAGATCCTGCACTAACAACGTGTTCGCGATGGAGTTGAGCACAGCGTCGGGCAGCGGATGGCTCGGCAGCGCCATCGCCTTGTTGGCCATCCCCATACGGTCGAGGTGGGTACGACCCTTGAGGTGCGCACCCATGAAATCTCTCATGTAACACTTGACATTGCAAATGGTGCAGACGTATTTTGTCGAGTCCTCCACGACTTTGTGGCACCGACTGGAGATGTGCGTCTCTAGGAAGTCGGATCGTCTGCAGTCCAGATCGCACTGACTGCAGTAATACTTTGACGGCTTCTCTTCAGAGAGGGCCACGGTCTCTGCGTGTTGGCAGCCAGCGAGATGCGCGTCCAGAAACTCCTTGGAGGAGATGGAGACGGAGCAAGGAGCGCATGTGAACATCTTTGGCAAGTTCTCGACTCGTTAAGCATTAGAAAAGTCAACCCTCTTATACGCTTCCTTGCGACGGGGCCGGGATCAGGACTATTTGGCGCGGACTTTTTGGCGCGTAACTTTTTGGTTTACATGCTGGTTTACATGCGTGCACCACAAACATGTACAGCCCCGAAAGACGGGATGACGAGGACCCGTCTCCTCAACTCGCGTCACCAGGTATGGACGATACATTTTTGCCAAACATCTACCGTAACCCCGGCCTTGGCCTCCACAAACCCTGCCATGATTTGGAACCCTGCCAGAAACAAAATGGCCGCCTAAAAGAACAGGGGGGGGACACGAAAACAAAATGGCCGCCTCCACAAACGCTCTGAGTTGGAACCGGCCGACTTTATCCCCCTCATGTAACGTTAAAACAAAATGGCTGCCTGAAAGAACAGGGGGGACACGAAAAACAAAATGGCCGCCTAAAAGAACAGGGGCCCATTGCATAAAATACAGAACTTACTAGTAGTTAGCTAACAACTTGTTACTTGTTAGTTACAAGTCTAGTTAGAGACCGTTGCATATCTAACAAGTAAAAACTTATAACTAACAAGTGCTTCTAACAAGTGTTTTTGGCACAAATTTTGAAATATTCTCAAACAAATCTCTCGCGCATCAGAATGAATCGGCAGAGAAATGACTTATCCTTTGAAGCAAAAATGGTAGTGGTCAACCTAATCTATGACAGAAAAGACAAACTGTTTGGAAAGTTGTCAAACAAACTGACGGCGAAAGACAAATGAGCACTCTGGGACGAAATTCTGAATGAATGCAAGATGGCAGGCGTCAACTTGCCCTATACAAAGGGATCCGAATATTTGAGGAACACCATGTGGCTTAGCTTGCGGAAATGAGCCATTGTAAGTAAAACTACTGAAATTTTGTTTGACTAACAAAAGTAATGTAAGCCAGTAACATATTCATAATTTTGTTCAGGCAAAACGAGATAGGACGACCGATAATGGCAGCGTGCAACTCGAGCGCCTCTGGCAAGGAATCCGAGGCTTCTTTCCAAACACCGAGGGCCAAGAGGGCGGCACCCACTGGCGACCAACCCAGCGCGTCAACGCCCGCCAAGAAGCAGACAAAGGCCCAAAAAGCCGCGGCACGCGATGAGGAACTGCACGAGTTTAAACTGCATCGCCTTCAGCTCAGCAGCTCGAACCTCTTGCTCGAGATGTACAAGAAGAAGCTGGAGATCCAGCAGCTGGAGCAGAACCTAGGCCGACAGACGACACGCGTCGATCCTGATGACAACACCACCGATTTGCTGCCGGCTCTTTAGAACTTTAGAATGGCTGTTTAGAACAATTGGCGAGTGAGGGTTCGCTGCGAATCGCTTTTGAATCGCGAAGAAGCTTAATCAATTGCGCATCAACCCGATCATATTCACCAGTTGGTTCTGTCGCAGAGCGCCAGCGACTCGACCAGCCGCTGCATTGGCGGCATCGTCGTCAGCCTCCTCGTTGCCGCTTTCCTCGTCATCACTCTCGTCATCGTCGTCCTCGTACGCGTGGGGCCCATTTAGAATACAGAAATTATGCAGCGCGACGCATGAGTTGATAATGCGCGCCGCCTGGTGTGGCTCTTGTCGGAGAAACTGGAGACAGCCGAACCTCATCTTGAGTAGCCCAAAGGCGCTCTCGACGATTCGCCTCGTCTTTCTGTGCTTCTGGTTGTACAGCTGTTGGTTTGCCATCAAATTGTCACCCTAAACTTGTCTTGGTATATTATTGTCAACCTACTGTAAAAAGCTTAAAAATGACCCTAATTGGTGGCATGAGCCACTCCTTGAGTGGAAAGGCCGAATCACCAAGCAGCACAGCGCCTGGGAAGGGCCTAAAGCCCTCGTCGAAGCGACGCTGCAGGGAACTGACTCTGAGAACGCGGGCGTCATGAACACTACTACCCGGCCAATTGGCACTGCAGAAATAGAAGCTCAAGTTTGGGCCAGCGACCATCAGACAGTTCAGTGAATGGTTCTGATGCTGGTCGACGAACTGCGGCTCGTCCTCCATCGGTGCAACGATCTTGATGAGCGTGCCGTCGACGGCACCGCAGACTGCAGGGAAGCCCCCATTCTCATAGAATCGCTGCCGAACGTTTGCGTCGTCAGGAAATCGAACGACTTCGTGACAAATTTGTTTGTTGACGGTGTCGACGAAGTGGTCCAGCGTCAGAGGGTGGACTTGTGCGGCCCATGTGCGTCTACAGCTTGTGAATATTGCCCGCCACGTCCTAGGTAGTCGAGACAGAGCAGCACTTGCTCGCGTGGCGACAGCGCACAGTTCCTCTCTGTAGGATGACGGAGAATTTCACCGATCCTCTGCACAGGAGTTTCAGCTTGGTTTCGCGTCAAGCGGAACCGCTCCGAGAAGTCGTCGGTCGAGATGGAAATTGATGCGTTGGCGAAAAGTCCTTGGCCGCCGCATCGCTCCTTCATCCGAGTCCGAGCTTGACGTGTCCATTTCTAGCGAATTTTGTGCTATTCGTGATCACTAACCAAGGGTTTCCAACTTGTTAATTTTAACATTGGCTTGTTAGCCGCTACTTGTCAGTACTTGTTAAGGAAAAAATTATGCAACAGAACGCTTGTTAATGGCACTTGTTAGAGGCTTGTAACAAGTGATTTTTACTTGCAACTAACAAGTTGTTACAACAGTTTTATGCAACGGCCCCATTGCTTGTTACCAGTTACTTGTTACTTGTTAGCCTAACAAGACTTTTATGTAATGGGCCCCAGGGGGGACAGGAAAAACAAAATGGCCGCCTAAAAGAACAGGGGAGACACAAAAAACAAAATGGCTGCCTAAAAGAACAGGGGGGACACGAAAAACAAAATGGCCGCCTAAAAGAACAGGGGGAACATGACTCACCCCCTCTTTATTCCCCCCCCCCTCACGCTATGGTAAAAACACATTTCTGCTAGACACAACGAGGGGAAAGAACCGAAAAACAAAATGGCCGCCTAAAAGAACAAGGGGGGAGATGAGCCATCAAGTTATACCGAAATTGCTACATGAACCGGGGGGGAGCAACCAAAAAAAGCAACCCAGGGGGCATACTACTCACGCATTCACGCACGCACTCACGCACGCACTCACGAGCGCGCGCGTGCAGGGCGCCAGAGGGCGCGACGGACGCGCACAAACAGCTCTACTCGTCGTCGGCGACGAACGCGCGTCGGCTGCTGGGCATCCCCCCGTCGTGCCACCGCAAGGCGAGTCCAGTCCAGCCCGTCTCTCTTTTCTCCCTTTTCGCACAGCACCCACGCACGGCCTTGTCTTCCTCCCTCTCCACCCCCCCCCCTCCGGATTTTTTTATGTTGGGGTGGTCCGAGGCCCTTCTCTGGGGGTAGAGCTGCAAACCGACCAAATGTTCGGTATTTTCGGTATCGGTATATACCGAAATTGAGAATGGGCGGTATTTTTCGGTACGGTATATACCGCATCTGATAATTTCGGTATTGTCGGTATTCGGTTTGGTATTCGGTATTTAGATATAAGCATTCGCGATGGGACAAATTATCATCTTGCTCTTCGCTTTCCGTCAGTATCTCCTTCTAAGTCTCCTGGGGCACTTGAGGAAAGCCTTGCAGAAGAATACAGCAGCTGCTTGGCTTGGCTAGCATTGAGCGCCTTTTGTGGCGATCACTGTAGATCAGGCGAGCTGATGAAAAATGCCTCTCGCATGATAGTGGCCTCAGCTACAGTGTATGTATCCTGGGCATGCACTTCCCAACTCTACAAACAGAGAAATTTAGGGGTCAGACGCTGACGCGCTAACCCTGATAAGTTGACAGTATTATCGGGAGTAGTGTCGATTGACCTGTCCTTTTGAGCGACAACTGGCATGTAGTCAAAAATCTATGCTGCTTGTGGAGAGCAGACACTGACCCGTTTCCACTGCCTCAGCATTGCTTTCACGTCGCGGCAAAGTCCCAAACAGAAGTTGACGTAAATAGCGATCTCTCGCCTCCGTTTCTTCCTATTTTTCGCACAAATCGCTCCGAAATTGCGTTTTGTAACACCGAAAACCCCCAAAATACCGAATACCGAATACCGAAAAATTTGCGTCGGTATTTTCGGTTTCGGTATATACCGAAAATTAGAAATATCGGTATTTTCGGTATCGGTATATACCGAAACCGACCATTTTCTTCGGTATATACCGAAATTTCGGTATATACCGATTTCGGTTTGCAGCTCTATCTGGGGGGTACCGAGATTTGAAGAGGGAGGGGGTCCCAGAAGGGATAAAAATGGACCTGAATAGTGTCTAAATAGGCATATGCATAAAATTGATGTTCTTCGGGGCATAAGCCTTCAAATTAGGCGAAGAGCGGCAAGTTAGCAATCTGGAGAGCTTGACGAACCCAGAACCCAACAAAAGGGGTGGGAGGGGGGGGAAGGTTGGTCAGCTGCAATGCAGAAGTGGCTAGAAATCAGTGGGGCATGCGTTAATACCCCTCTTTTTCAAACTGGACTTCACAAAAGAGCGTCACATATTCACCTTTTTTGCAGCCACCTGCAAATGTTGCCTTAATTTCCAATCCTGGACAATTTACCCGGAAAGGCTCTAGACCGCCGCCCCCTCGAAATCCCCAGACGCCTCCCCCCCCCCAATCTACACCTATGGGTTGGAGGGGGGGGGGGACCCCTCTTGCCATGCAGGTGTTTCTTCGCATACTTTGAGAGGGGTTGTGCAATTGAGCGTTTGACTAGTCGTCTAGGTGGCCGACGGGGAGGCCGTGACGGCGATGCTGCACAGCGCGCCAGCGGTGGCGGCCGTGGAGGGCGAGGTGGAGGGCGAGGTGGAGGGCCAGGTGACGCAGGGCCCACGCCCTGGCGGGCCCGCTCGCGCCGACGCGGCGGCGCCGTTGGGCCAAATGACGCTGGAGTTCTTGGACGACGTGGTGAGGAGGTCCCACTGCTCCTCCGCCATTCAAACTTTATTTTTGACGACAACCACCGACACAGCACAATGGCCGTAAACTGGATCGCAAGATCACAGGGCGGCGCCGTATACATAAGAATGGGCGTTCTTCTGCCGCGAGGCAAGGTGGGCCCCCACCTGGCACTGATTTTTGGCCAAAGCCACGGTACAGCCAGAGACTGGAGCTGTGGTTTAAGCCCCTTGCCCAAGGGGGTAGCCGTGGTCTTGCCCAGCAAGGAATCGAACCCCCGACCTCGCGGTCAGGAATCCAACGCCTTGCGGACTACGCCACACAACACTTTGGGATGATCCCTTCCGTGATAGTACCATTTTACGTGGAAATTTGATGCATATCCACCCCCGTCTGCACAAAGTCAAGTCCCTGACCCCCTGACCCAAACTCCGTGGGCTCCAATGGTCCCCCACTTCTCGGTCTCAGACCCAGTCAGCAGCTGCGGTGGGCAGCGTATGGCCTAGCGGTTGAGAATCGGCCTCTTGCGCGCACGCTTCCGGGTTCGATTCTTGATGGAGCCACTAAACGAGTTCTTCCCAATTTATGGATTTTCTCGTGCGGGTAGCGGTGCCCTATATTACACTTGGCGTTCTTCCGAATGTCTTTCGCCAATTTGCATATGCGGCTCTAGCCGCGAAGGATTTCGAGGGATGAGAGGGCCTCCTAGCGTTGTCCCTAATCCAAGAGCAACGACGACGCCAGCCTATGGCTTGTTTAGCTGCAGCCCGTCTACTGCGAGCTGCACGAGGAGCAGGGCGCCCGGCGCGCCCGCAGATGTCGAGGACGAGATCGACGTGGAGCCGGGCAACCACCAACCTTTCGGCTTCTAGTCGTCGAGAGTTGGACTCGCGCGCGTAAGGTCCTGGGTTCAATTCTCGAGGGGACCCACTGTTGAGGACTTCTTCCCTTTCAGCGTATTTTTCTCTGGTCATCCTTGAAAAGATACCGTAAACCCTATAATTAGCCCCCGGGGGCTAATTTTTTCGTTCGAGCTCTAGGAGGGTGTATAATTATAGGGGGGGCTAATTATAGGGGGGGCTTATAAACTGGAAGTGTCGATGAGTGGGAAGATCTGTGGGCAAAAAGGCGCGTGGAGACGATTTTTAAGGGAAAAAGGCGCTGTGCACACACGTTGGTACACTCTAACACACTCTCACACAGTCTCACATGCACATACGTGTACATACATACACATACGCGACCATACATACACCCAGACATGGAAACATGTGCCTTTTAGACGATGGTTCATTTTGGGAGGGGGCGTAATTATAGGGGGGGGGGCTTATTAACTGAAAAGTGGTCTTGGGAGGGTGTATTATTATTGGGGGGGGGCTAATTATAGGGTTTACGGTATGTGGCGTTCTTCTTCTGCGTCGGTGGCGGCCTTCGTGGCCGCTATGCATGCCTCAGACCGATTGACGTCACTTGTGTGCTTGTTGTGCATTTGCGTTCAACTCGATGTTCGCCGTCGTCGCTGTTTAGTCAACGCTTTTGTGATGTCGCGTCGCCGATGACGTCCTCTCGTTGCAAGTGGCGAACGGACGCGACGCGTACTGAGACTGAGAGCACAGCACGCACGACTCACGCTTCCAGTTGCAATTTCACAGCTACTACTTTGTAGCTGCGAGTCCACGAATGTGTCCCCACTCTAGCTACGCACCTTCCGTCAGGTTCATACACTGGGTCTGGCAGTTGGGGGGGGGGGGGGGGGTGGGGGGTTTCGACCATACCTGTAACCGGTAATTGGACCTGGGTGGGGAAGGGGTGTGAAGAGGAAAAATAGGCACCTTTCGGTCGATTTTCGGTCAAAAATACAAAAACTCGAAAATAGGTGCTTTTAGTCAAAGTACACTGTAAAACCCAATCTAGGTACTTTTTGGTCGATTTTCCGCAAAAATGCAGTTCGAAACACTACAGTCAAGTGCGCGTAATCTGCATTCTTTGGGACTGTGCGATTCGATTTGGATTAGCCGCACTCCGGATTCCGCGCAGTCAATGTTTACTGTATCTAAAGGGTGTTTTTTTTAAATTATCACATTTCTTTTTTGAATAACTTTTGTTTCCTTTGTCTGATTGTTTTGAAATTTGGAACACTTATACTCAAGACTTTAGGATTTTGTCTGAAAAAAGAATCGTCGAATTCGGTTGAGAATTCCGAGAGTTATGGCGCTCCGAATCAAATGTACAGTTTTTTGGCAGATCTTGCGAACGAAATCGATCGTAACGTAACTGATCAGTACTGTATGCAAAATTTAAAACGCACAACTTTGCTTTTGCTTTGCGCGGGCTCGTCTAATGTGGTCGGCGTACAGAATTCTCTTCGACTGGTTCTGGTTCGACTGAAACCTCCCCTCTCCATCCGCCCGCTGCCCACTCCATTACCCACCCAACGGCCCTCTTCTGGGCCACCTCAACAGGGTTCAAGTCTTACTCTGCGCCTCCACGTGGTGATGCCTAAGCAACGTCTCTTATTTATGAGGCGACAAAGCGGAGGGGCACTGCTAGCATGATTTTCTTAAAACATCAGCCCAACACAGCACCAACACCAGCCCAGCAATGGTGTTTTTGTTCACAAAAAGAGACATCTGATTTGGAGTGCCATAACTCTCGGAATTCTCAACCGAATTCGACGATTTTTTTAGACAAAATCCTAAACTCTTGGGTATACCTATGTGTTCCAAATTTCATCACAATCCGACAAGGGAAACAAAAGTTATTCAAGAAAGAAATGTGATAATTTAAAAAAAAACACCCTTTATATTTCTATTGCACTTTGTCTGTGTGTGTGTGTGTGTGTGTGTGTGTGTGTGTGTGTGTGTGTGTGTGTGTGTGTGTGTGTGTGTGTGTGTGTGTGTGTGTGTGTGTGTGTGTGTGTGTGTGTGTGTGTCTGTGTCTGTGTCTGTGTCTGTAATGCAGCGCAGAGAGTTGTGCTGGATAGATTGGGCTGAAATTTTTGTATGAACCTTCCTTGCAAAAGTTCTCCGTCATTTAAGGGCCGGACTTTTAGTAGCTACCGTAATTCGTACGTTATGCAAATTGCGCATACGTGTTTTATCAGAGCAGCGCCGAGATTATGAGTCACTGCTGAGGACACGAAAATGTTGACACTGAACCACTTTGGAGCACTTTGTAGCAGGTGTCCTGAGTTGTAGCGGCTAGTGTAGGTAATGTGCGCAACATATATCGGACCAAAACATGGTATATGGCTGTGGTGGCTGTGGCTGTGGCTGTAGTTACGGTATTGCGGGAGGGGACGTTTTGGGACGAAGACGCTTTTGTTACTTGCGGTATGATCGATCCCCTGGATTTCATGGCTGGGCGACACGCCGATCTTTCTAGTAAAACGCTGTGTTTATGCACTTTCTTGTCTTATTTTTGGATTAAAGCGCTGCCTATAAACGGCTTTCAAGTCACATTTGTTGGGGGGACGCCTGTGCTATGTGTGCATTGTGCAGTTGTGGCGCGAGCGCGTCATCTCGCCCGTGTGCAGGACAATGAGTTGTGCGTGGACGTGTCGACAAGCGACAGGACGGAGCAGACGGAGTAGCACGACGACCTGTTCGACGCGCACAGCAGCAACGCCGCCTACCAGAGGTCTCAACGGGTTTTGAAAAGTGTTCCTCCGATTTCCGATTTGAGCCTCCGATTTGATAAAAATCATTCCAAAACTGCGCCGGCAGAAGCAGTCCGCCCAAGGGAAACAATTCTTCGTGTCTAGCTATAATCTTGTTGGCTAATTCCGGCATCCACCGGTACCATTTCAAATTCGCCAGAGCGACGAGCTCGTCAAACGAACACTTCAGAGAAGACATGGTTCATTATTGACGTCTTATGGCATTCTAAGTTGACACAAACTATTGTGTTAGAACATTCTGTCAAGCAGCACACTGGCTCGTTATTTGACTATGGCTCTTGTGAATTCAGTATTACCATGCTCTGCACAAACAATTGCGTCCAACATGGTTTATTATTGACGTCTTATGGCATTCTAAGTTGACACAAACTATTGTGTTAGAACATTCTGTCAAGCAGCACACTGGCTCGTTATTTGACTATGGACCATTGACACTTGTGAATTCAGTATTACTCTGCACAAACAATTGCGTCCAACATGGTTTATTATTGACGTCTTATGGCATTCTAAGTTGACACAAACAGCACACTGGCTCGTTATTTGACTATGGACCATTGACACTTGTTCAGTATTACTCTGCACAAACAATTGCGTCCAACATGGTTTATTATTGACGTCTTATGGCATTCTAAGTTGACACAAACTATTGTGTTAGAACATTCTGTCAAGCAGCACACTGGCTCGTTATTTGACTATGGACCATTGACACTTGTGAATTCAGTATTACTCTGCACAAACAATTGCGTCCAACATGGTTTATTATTGACGTCTTATGGCATTCTAAGTTGACACAAACTATTGTATTGGAACATTCTGTCAAGCAGCACACTAGCTCGTTATTTGACTATGGCTCTTGTGAATTCAGTATTACTCTGCACAAACAATTGCGTCCAACATGGTTTATTATTGACGTCTTATGGCATTCTAAGTTGACACAAACTATCGTGTTAGAACATTCTGTCAAGCAGCACACTGGCTCGTTATTTGACTATGGCTCTTGTGAATTCAGTATTACTCTGCACAAACAATTGCGTCCAACATGGTTTATTATTGACGTCTTATGCCATTCTAAGTTGACACAAACTATTGTTTTATTTTATTTATTTGTTTTATTTCCAGCAAGCATGTACACACTGTACACCATGAGCAACATGACGACACCGCGACGCGATCCAACGAACAATGGCACGATACATTGTACACATGCCACTGGCGGGCTAGGCTACGCCAAACGAGGGCGATTTCAGAGCCTAACCCTTAAATAACTATACAAATTTTCTTTGCTAAGTCTGCATTTGAAGGAGTGAATTGAGGGGGAGGCTACCGTACCAGCTGAGAGGTTATTCCAGACTGCGACCACTCGGTTTGAAAAAAAAGAATTTTTGGTCGTTGGTATTGTAACAAGGATGGGCGAGTTTGTACTGATGACCCCTAGTGGAACTAGCAGGAGCGAAAGAGAAGTAATTTTCGAAGCGTAAGGCAACATGTCGGTGGATGATTTTATAGACTTTTAAAAACTTTAAACTTTATTTTTCACGACAACCACCTGACACAGCACAATGGCCGTTAACTGAATCATCAGATCACAGGGCGGCGCCGCATACATAACAGTGGGCATTGTTCTGCCGCGAGGCAAGGTGGGCACCCACCTGGCACTGATTTTTGGCCGAAGCCACGGTACAGCCCGAAACAGGAGCAGTGGTTTAAACCCCTTGCCCAAGGGGGTAGCCGTGGCCTTGCCCAGCAAGGAATCGAACCCCCGACCTCGCGGTCAGGAGTCCAACGCCTTACGGACTACGCCACAGACAGACGAGTACAAGATCGCCTGCAAACGACGGAGCTCAAGCGGTTCAACGTTGGTGGCAATGAGGCGCTCAGGATAGGATAGGGCACCCATTCCAGGTAGGAGGCGAGTAAACCGACGTTGGACTGACTCGAGAGTATAGATGCTGCACCCTTGAGATGGGTTCCAGGCTGGAGAGGCATATTCGAGGCGGCTGCGCACAAACGTTTTGTAAAGCTGGATGAGGAAGTTTCTGTTTCGGACTGCAAAGCTGTTGAAGAGCATGTTAACCTTTGCTGACGCTGCATGGGCAACACTTCTGCAGTGCTCCTTGAACCTAAGATCTGAGCTCACAACAACTCCCAAATCGCGAACGCAGTCAGCCGTCCTAAGGGGGTTTCCATTTAGAGTGTAGTTGTGGCGGTGATTTCCACGAATTCCTAGGTGCAGGAGCGAACATTTGCTAATCGCTAGCGTGAGTTGATGCATTTCACACCAATCTTGTACTCGGTCCAAATCTGGCTCGACTAGGGATGTGGAAAAAAAATTTTTAAATTAAAAGTTTTCTTTTTTAAAAAAAAAACTTTCTTTTTTTAAAAAAAAAATTTTTTAATTAAAAAAAAAAAATTTCTTTTCCGAGTGGATATTTTGGTGTGCCAGGACCGCGGCATAACATTCACTCGTCATTTAACATAATATATGTGTTCAAAACTAGACTAGATGACACATTCTTGAGCTTGACAACAATCGTTGTTATTAGAATGAATATGGTAGCTATGTAAATAATAATATGTACTCCTACCTAACATTAGGATACTGGGAGTATTTATTTTCAGTTAATAAATGAGCGTTTCGCCTCTATGCCTGACGCTCAGGCTGGCGAGGCTCTTCAGAGGCAACCAGCCTTTAAGATTTAGGTTGTAATTGACAAAATGGTGGGTTATTTCCACATTACTAGGGAAGCGGATTAAATCTTTATTTTATGTACCTGGTCTTGTGATTTTCATCGTTTTCCAACTCCGAATAGCAAATTTTAGAAAGTATATTGTAAAACATACCATAGGTTCTTTTGATAATTCCAAGACAAAGTTCTTTTGAATTTTTAAGGTTTTTTCAGAGTTCTAATTTTTTCAGATAGGAATTTCTGAGAATTGATTGGATTTCAATGAATTTCATAGATAACCCATAGGAATTTTCTTAGGTGGAAAGAACAAACATCTTGTCTTGCATTTTCTTCGAAATTTAGCAGTAGTTTTTGGGTATTTTTGAGAATTTTCATGATTTGCAGAGGAACAACCCAGAATTTCAAGGTAGATTTCTTAGTTTGACAAATTTCTGTATTTTTCTTCTAATCTTGTAGAATTTATAGAGACAGCAGTGCACCTCGCTTCACGATTGTCGTGGTGCACTGCAACATTTTCTTTGAGATTTCCAATTCTACTTTCTTTAGCTTGACTCTCTTCCAATTTTAAGTCATTTAAATTTTCAGTCTACAGTACTAATTTTCAGATTTAGAATGAGAAATGAAATTGAGAGATCAGTTTTAGAATGAGACTGTGAAATCAGTTTGAGAATGAGACAGTTTTAGAAGGGTTCTTGTAAAATATTTTAGATTGATAAAATTTGTTTTATTATGTTTTTTCTGTTGTAAATTTTACATATTCTTTTTAATAGATTTTCTTGGTTATGTAATGTTTTTATTATATGTTTCAAAGTTAACTCTTGATTGCAGCCATTGCTGTTCACATATTCATCATATAAATTCTTTATTCTGTTCCACATATCATTCTCTGATGTGGTCAAACGAAGTATACGCAGCACTTGTCCTCTAAGTATTCCAAATGGCATATTCTTGGGAACGTTGCTATCTGCCATCATGTAACGCTTGATTTTGAAGTTATAGGCATCTGTTTTGTTGTACAAAAGTATTTCAGCATTTTTGTTTTGAATTTCTATTGACAAGTCCAGAAAGTGCGTCTTGTTATGAGAGGCTGTAGTATTATTCAGTCTTAGCTCAGAGGGATATATGTGAGATGCAATTTCTTGAAAATTGCTAAAGTTAATTGCTAAGATGTCATCAACATACCTAAAGATGTGTTGGCCTTCTTTTATTTTGTTGTCTTTGAGCCATTTATATTCATACCAGCTTAAGCAGAGGTCAGCTAAGGCACAGCTAGTGACTCCACCTTGTGGACACCCTTTAATTGTGTGAAATATAATGTTGGCAAACTTCATATATGAATTTTGTAGGATATCCTTGCACAATTCTTTCACTTCACTTTTGTGCCAACATTGAGAATTGCTTTGAAATGTGTTTAGATATGTTACTTTCCTTGACTTTATAGACACATAGTCTGTCTTTGCATTCTTGTGACATAGGTCGATAACCGAGTAGATTCCTTGAATGATTGTGGTATGTAGCAATGATGGGTATAAAGCACTGAAGTCTCCAGAATAAATTGAGTTTATTGTTTTCATTTCTTTTAGACTTTCAGCTACAGTATATGAGTTGTTGACTGACACATAGACTTTGTTCTTCTGTCTTGCATATATAGCATTACAATAATTGTAAAAATGGGTAGTGTAGTGACAAAGGAACATCTTGCAGACTTGTTCAAGTGGCTTCAGGCTAGATTTTCTGGCTGCTACAATTGTTCGTAATTGGGGTGGTTCTTTGTGTAGCTTTGGATTGGCAAAAATAATTGGAATTTCTTGGTCATTGTATTTTTGATTTATGGTGAAATATTTTTTATAGAGATTATTGTGAATTGATATTACTTTTGTAATGTCAAATTTAGTGGGTATATATGTTTCATTTGTTTGAAAGGCAATTCTTCCATCTTCAACTTTGATACCACATTCTTCTGCAATTTTTCTGAAATAATAATTTTTGCATATAATTGAATAATTGCCAGGAACCTTGTCTGTAGTTGTGATTATATAACTCTGTTGAAATGCTCTTAGATAGCTAATACTTCCATATTTTATTTTCTTATTTGACCTTTCAGGGGAGTTCTGTTGGATTCTTTTTTTGAGTTGGTTTATTATGCTTGTTTCAACCGAAATCAGCTCTGAGTGGTTGATGATTTGTTTTGCAACTAGTCCTTGTAGGTATGGTTTTATCTCACTCTGAATTGATTCAAAAATCTTTCTTTTTCCTTCATAAATGTTTGTTTTGAATTTTGTTCCAAGCAATAGACACTGTCTGAGTTCATCATTTTGAATTATGCTTAAATCTCCTGTTATGACATGTCCAATGTCTTTGTGGGCAAACTCTTTGTTGCATCCACATCTATGAACATTTTCTAGAGCAGTTGTAAGTGCAAGTTCATCTAAAGATTTCAGTTCCTTGCTGTAGTTACATAACTTGGTCCATTGAGGTGGTGCTGTTTTGTATATTATTTGGATGTCCCAATTGATTTCTGGTATGGGTCTCTGTATTATTTTGCTTATATTACTTTTTGATAGTATTTTGCTAATTCCAATCTGTGACACCATTTTGTGCACATGAGTAATCACAATCCTTTTTTGATAGTTCCTAAATATTTTCTGAGCATTTGATTTTTTGGTATCTTTTAGTAGAAAGCCTACCAGCATTGAAGCAATTTCGGTATTATACCTTTTATGAAAACACCTCTGCACAATATATTCTAAAAATCTTCTATTTGAATGATTTAGTTCACTGAATAAATCATGCATGTGAAGTTTTTGAATTTTGGCAATGAAGTCTTCAGCTATGGTGTCATCTGCCTGTATTTTCTTTGATTTTTTCTTGTGTTTTTTATTGAAATTTATTTTTCTATCACGACGAACTGCTATTCCAACAAAGTATGGATTTTTGTCTTTTGGGATTTTCATAACATCTTGTAGGCTTTGCACAGTACCCAGAGTCTTCATATGTGTATTTAGACCATATGGATACAGTGTGTTGGCCTGTTGTATCCAGAATTTTTCTGCATCTAGTCTTTTTTTATTTTCAATTTCTCCATCATCATGAAACTGCTGAATTATTTCTATTCCCATATCTTTAACAGTATGATTATTAGTCCTAAAGTGTTTGTATAAGTTTAGATTTGACTTGTTATTAATCACTGCTCTGCGATGTTCTCTGAATCTAGTAGCCAACTGACGTTTAGTTTCACCAATATATTGGTAGCCACATTTTTTACATGTTATCATGTAAACCAAATTTTTGGTGTTACAGTTCCAGGAACTTTGATTACCTGAACCTGTGGTTATAATTTGATTAGTTGTAGTAAATTTAATGTGGTCCCTTGTAATTATATGTTGACATGTTATGCAGTTTTTCCCACATGCACATGTAATTTTGTGATTATTCTTATTCCTAGATATACTGTAGTTCAGTTGCTCATTCATCACTGTGCATTCAATAGTACAGCATCTCCCTTCAGCACCACGGGGGGTGGGCATGTGCCCTCGTTCAGCAGATTGTACTGGAAGTACATTTGAAAAGCTGAGAGAGGTTGAAGGTGTGCCAGGAATAGAAGTTTCCCTCCGAGACTATTGCCAGGACTGCTGGCCAGGCGTTTGCCAAAGTTGAATAACTTTTCCTGTACAGCCCAGGATCCCAGGAAGCCTTCCCGTGCCCTCGGAGGCATGGGCAAAGACAACGGGAGGCCTATCCGTGGAGCGGCTGTCATCCACTCATTACATGATCTAGCAAGATTCAGGTATATGTAATTAACAATGTACCTGATTATGTGATCTGAGGACTTGAGATTTAATTTTATTATGTTACTTATTAACTGTTGTGATGTAATGTGTAAGACCAGTGGGGTACCTCATCGTAAGGTAGCACCCAGGGACGCTGATTATGTATCGTGGGAGGTGATGTGACAAATTTCTAGTAAACATGTATGGCCTTTAATAGGCCTTGTGGCACATGTGGAGGATGCTGTAATTATTTGTATGCAGGTAAAACTGTAGTTATTTGTGTGTGCAGGTAGAAAATAGTGAGATATATTAATAAATTTAAATTTTGTTATTCGGAGATAATAGTAGAGTAATAACTGAGAGTATTTATTGTAAACAGATTGCCGCCGAGGCGGTTGGTAACGCTAGCACGGAGGCTAACACCGCTAACGCGGTTTGTAACGCTAGCACGAGGCTAGCACCGCCGAAGCGGTTGGTAACGCTCCCTGAGGGAACTGTAACGCCGCCGAAGCGACTGTCCATCACAGAGATAGACAAGTATATTGTCTGATGTAATTTATGTATGTTTAGTTGTAGTACATGTAAATATGTAATTAAATTTATATATGTATATTTATATTTATATATTTATATATTATATATTTATATATATATATATCTAAATATATGTATATGTTTATATTTATTTATTTATTTATCTAATGCTACCGACAGAACTCAGGGGGTGCGGGCTCTAGGCCACGACCAACCCCGTAGAGGACTGCCAGGTGTAATTAGAATGAATATGGTAGCTATGTAAATAATAATATGTACTCCTACCTAACATTAGGATACTGGGAGTATTTATTTTCAGTTAATAAATGAGCGTTTCGCCTCTATGCCTGACGCTCAGGCTGGCGAGGCTCTTCAGAGGCAACCAGCCTTTAAGATTTAGGTTGTAATTGACAAAATGGTGGGTTATTTCCACATTACTAGGGAAGCGGATTAAATCTTTATTTTATGTACCTGGTCTTGTGATTTTCATCGTTTTCCAACTCCGAATAGCAAATTTTAGAAAGTATATTGTAAAACATACCATAGGTTCTTTTGATAATTCCAAGACAAAGTTCTTTTGAATTTTGAAGGTTTTTTCAGAGTTCTAATTTTTTCAGATAGGAATTTCTGAGAATTGATTGGATTTCAATGAATTTCATAGATAACCCATAGGAATTTTCTTAGGTGGAAAGAACAAACATCTTGTCTTGCATTTTCTTCGAAATTTAGCAGTAGTTTTTGGGTATTTTTGAGAATTTTCATGATTTGCAGAGGAACAACCCAGAATTTCAAGGTAGATTTCTTAGTTTGACAAATTTCTGTATTTTTCTTCTAATCTTGTAGAATTTATAGAGACAGCAGTGCACCTCGCTTCACGATTGTCGTGGTGCACTGCAACATTTTCTTTGAGATTTCCAATTCTACTTTCTTTAGCTTGACTCTCTTCCAATTTTAAGTCATTTAAATTTTCAGTCTACAGTACTAATTTTCAGATTTAGAATGAGAAATGAAATTGAGAGATCAGTTTTAGAATGAGACTGTGAAATCAGTTTGAGAATGAGACAGTTTTAGAAGGGTTCTTGTAAAATATTTTAGATTGATAAAATTTGTTTTATTATGTTTTTTCTGTTGTAAATTTTACATATTCTTTTTAATAGATTTTCTTGGTTATGTAATGTTTTTATTATATGTTTCAAAGTTAACTCTTGATTGCAGCCATTGCTGTTCACATATTCATCATATAAATTCTTTATTCTGTTCCACATATCATTCTCTGATGTGGTCAAACGAAGTATACGCAGCACTTGTCCTCTAAGTATTCCAAATGGCATATTCTTGGGAACGTTGCTATCTGCCATCATGTAACGCTTGATTTTGAAGTTATAGGCATCTGTTTTGTTGTACAAAAGTATTTCAGCATTTTTGTTTTGAATTTCTATTGACAAGTCCAGAAAGTGCGTCTTGTTATGAGAGGCTGTAGTATTATTCAGTCTTAGCTCAGAGGGATATATGTGAGATGCAATTTCTTGAAAATTGCTAAAGTTAATTGCTAAGATGTCATCAACATACCTAAAGATGTGTTGGCCTTTTTTTATTTTGTTGTCTTTGAGCCATTTATATTCATACCAGCTTAAGCAGAGGTCAGCTAAGGCACAGCTAGTGACTCCACCTTGTGGACACCCTTTAATTGTGTGAAATATAATGTTGGCAAACTTGGACAACAATATGAATTTTGTAGGATATCCTTGCACAATTCTTTCACTTCACTTTTGTGCCAACATTGAGAATTGCTTTGAAATGTGTTTAGATATGTTACTTTCCTTGACTTTATAGACACATAGTCTGTCTTTGCATTCTTGTGACATAGGTCGATAACCGAGTAGATTCCTTGAATGATTGTGGTATGTAGCAATGATGGGTATAAAGCACTGAAGTCTCCAGAATAAATTGAGTTTATTGTTTTCATTTCTTTTAGACTTTCAGCTACAGTATATGAGTTGTTGACTGACACATAGACTTTGTTCTTCTGTCTTGCATATATAGCATTACAATAATTGTAAAAATGGGTAGTGTAGTGACAAAGGAACATCTTGCAGACTTGTTCAAGTGGCTTCAGGCTAGATTTTCTGGCTGCTACAATTGTTCGTAATTGGGGTGGTTCTTTGTGTAGCTTTGGATTGGCAAAAATAATTGGAATTTCTTGGTCATTGTATTTTTGATTTATGGTGAAATATTTTTTATAGAGATTATTGTGAATTGATATTACTTTTGTAATGTCAAATTTAGTGGGTATATATGTTTCATTTGTTTGAAAGGCAATTCTTCCATCTTCAACTTTGATACCACATTCTTCTGCAATTTTTCTGAAATAATAATTTTTGCATATAATTGAATAATTGCCAGGAACCTTGTCTGTAGTTGTGATTATATAACTCTGTTGAAATGCTCTTAGATAGCTAATACTTCCATAGTTTATTTTCTTATTTGACCTTTCAGGGGAGTTCTGTTGGATTCTTTTTTTGAGTTGGTTTATTATGCTTGTTTCAACCGAAATCAGCTCTGAGTGGTTGATGATTTGTTTTGCAACTAGTCCTTGTAGGTATGGTTTTATCTCACTCTGAATTGATTCAAAAATCTTTCTTTTTCCTTCATAAATGTTTGTTTTGAATTTTGTTCCAAGCAATAGACACTGTCTGAGTTCATCATTTTGAATTATGCTTAAATCTCCTGTTATGACATGTCCAATGTCTTTGTGGGCAAACTCTTTGTTGCATCCCCTTGCCCAAGGGGGTAGCCGTGGCCTTGCCCAGCAAGGAATCGAACCCCCGACCTCGCGGTCAGGAGTCCAACGCCTTACGGACTACGCCACAGACAGACGAGTACAAGATCGCCTGCAAACGACGGAGCTCAAGCGGTTCAACGTTGGTGGCAATGAGGCGCTCAGGATAGGATAGGGCACCCATTCCAGGTAGGAGGCGAGTAAACCGACGTTGGACTGACTCGAGAGTATAGATGCTGCACCCTTGAGATGGGTTCCAGGCTGGAGAGGCATATTCGAGGCGGCTGCGCACAAACGTTTTGTAAAGCTGGATGAGGAAGTTTCTGTTTCGGACTGCAAAGCTGTTGAAGAGCATGTTAACCTTTGCTGACGCTGCATGGGCAACACTTCTGCAGTGCTCCTTGAACCTAAGATCTGAGCTCACAACAACTCCCAAATCGCGAACGCAGTCAGCCGTCCTAAGGGGGTTTCCATTTAGAGTGTAGTTGTGGCGGTGATTTCCACGAATTCCTAGGTGCAGGAGCGAACATTTGCTAATCGCTAGCGTGAGTTGATGCATTTCACACCAATCTTGTACTCGGTCCAAATCTGGCTCGACTAGGGATGTGGAAAAAAAATTTTTAAATTAAAAGTTTTCTTTTTTAAAAAAAGAACTTTCTTTTTTTAAAAAAAAAATTTTTTAATTAAAAAAAAAAATTTCTTTTCCGAGTGGATATTTTGGTGTGCCAGGACCGCGGCATAACATTCACTCGTCATTTAACATAATATATGTGTTCAAAACTGGACTAGATGACACATTCTTGAGCTTGACAACAATCGTTGTGTCGACTTGTAATTGTTTATTACCGTACGCAACGTAAGCCCCTTTTGGCATTTCAGCTACAGACCCCTATTAGAATAACATCCAAGCCTAAGCCTAAGCGAATGTACCTACAGTGTGAAAGACCGCCGATTTCTCACGATAGAGGCAGTGAGTGGCAACCGCGTTAATTGTATAATGAATTCGCGATGAAGCCCAGTTGGGACGACGTGAAATGTCACTATACATAGGTATATAGACTGAATGTCACGGACGCGTACACCTTCTCACATACACTTAGTTCACTTTTTGCGGTCAAAAGCGCGCCCCAGCTCCGTGAGCCTTCTACCGCTCATTTGATTCGGATTTCATCTCTGCAACACAGCCAGCCGTCTTCCCCATTCATTTCACAGGCGAAAGCGATCCTTGGTGTGTAGAACGAGTAAGGCGCTATGTTAGAGTCCAAAAGACGCCTTAACATTCTCAACGAATACAGTTGGCTTTTGCGGTTCAAAGTGCGCCGTAATCTCCATAAGCTTCTATAGCTCATTTGATTCGGATTTCATCTCTGCAACGCTGCCAGCCGTATTGCCAGCTCATTTCACCGGCGAAAGCGATCCTTGGTGTGTAGAACGAGTAAGGTGCTATTTTAGAGTCCAAAAGACGCGTTAACATTCTCAACGAATACAGTTGGCTTTTGCGGTTCAAAGTGCGCCGTAACCTCCATGAGCGTTCTATAGCTCATTTGATTCGGATTTCATCTCAGCAACGCTGCCAGCCATATTGCCGTATTGCCGACACGCACGCACCGTCACGCACGCACTGCACGCACGCACATCAACCCTATTGGGAAAATAGCGAGCCATGCCGATATTTTGCACTACTGCGTGAGCATGTACGTACACCGTACAATGTACCCGTTCGGGGCGCGGAAAGCGGGGGGCGTAGGCGAAACGCGTGCGTGCGCGCCTGCTTGCGATGGATGCGCGCGTGATGCGTGCGTGCATGCTGCGCTTGTGCTTGCCCAAAGACCATCGCCCAAAAGAATTCGTTCGCTTCCAACGACAGGACAGCCTACACCACAACACGCACGACGGGTTTAACCTACCCGAAACGATTTCACTTTCAACGAACCGTTCAGGTTGCTAACACCAGCTAGCACACGCATTCCAGCATCTAGGCACGGGCGAGATTTGAGCTAGTCAAAAGGTGCAGTCGCGGTGCCCTTACAAGATCGGAAGTGTGGAGGGGGGGGGGGGGGGTAGGTATACAGAGAGAGAGAGAGGGGAATGGGAGACGCACGCACTGTAACTTTCATCGCAAGCTTCATGCCCATGAAATCCAGTGAAGATGCCGGTGGGGAAGAGGCGCTGCCGGCAGCAGAGGCACGCCGACTCCAAGACGTCCCGCTCGGCCGTGTCAAGCAAGCAGATGTCGGCGCAGTTTGTGGGCGGTCAGCGAGCGGCAAAACAACATAGAATGAGTTGCCACGCCAGTGTGGTGTGGCGGTCGAAAATATCTGCCCACGGAGATGCGCACCTGAACGAAAACACGTTTGCATGACGTCTCTTTTACGTACTGGAAGGGGCTGTGGGTTTGTCGCTGAACCTGCGCATTCTCAAATCGCACTTGTTACTATAGGGGGGAGGGGAGGAGGACCCCAAGCCCATATCGTACAGCTTACCAAACCGCGAAATAATTTCAGATTAAAAAACCCCAATAATTTCAGATCATACGTAGATGCGACGCAGCCCACCTTCACTGTGTCGTCGTTGGCCGCAGCCGCAGCCCTTGCCGTGGCCGAGCCACACGGACAGGGGCGTCCCGTCCCGTCACAGAGCAGTCCTTGAAGAGGGAATCCACGTAGCGCAGCAGCTCACCTGCAGACACACACGTTGAATCAAACACACGCCACAGCCAAACACACACTCAGGAAGTCAGCCCAAGAATTTCCAGACCAAATCCGAAACCCCCCCGCCGCCCCACCTCCAACCAAACTGAAATCGCCCTGTAATTCAAATTGCACACCGAAATCCCTACCAATCTTCTAACGCGCAGTGCGGCATGCTTGCTGCGAAATCCCCATGGCTCATTAGTCATTAGCGCACAGCAATATCCCCACCCCGTTTATTCAATGTCACCCGCGAAATTCCAACCATTAAGTACCGAGCAGTGGCTGATCAAGGTAAGGAATTTTATGTCGAAACATCAACTAAAACGCCCGTTTGGGAAACGCAAAAACAACCCGTGCACCATTGAAGGCGCTGCAATCTCCGCCCCTTACGTTCTCTTGCAATTGCAAACCAGTTTTTGAAAGCGTACAAAAGATCATACGGATACCTGTTCAGGGAGGGGATATAAGGGGGGGGGGTGTATACGCTACCCTTTCCCGCCCGAAAGACTCATCGATTATCGGCATCAGAACCCAACCCCTCCCCCGAATTTCCCTTTTTTTGAAGCTTCAAGAAAAGTGATATCGCAATAATGGCAAAATACTGGCAGATCATATTTTGAGCATTACAACAAGTCGACTTAGACGTGCACAAGAACAAGTACTTCCGAAAATGGCGATTCATCCCTCACACTCACCCCCACACTCACCTATTCTCACGTCATCATGCTATGATGCATGCATACGATACTGTAAAATCGGTATTAAGCGACGAGATCGGGGCACAGGGCCAGGGGTCTTCTGAATGTGTGCGTGTCGTGTCGCGCAGTCAATCACTTGCTTTTGGCTAACACCAGGAAGAAAGACTATTTATTGAAATTTATTGAAAAATTGTTAAAATTATTGGAATTTATTTTCAAACGCAAATTCACTTGTGGTTGTGGGTCGCCACAAAAGGTGGATAAATTCAACGGAGACGCTTAAAACCGATTTTACAGTAAATAAAATTCTGACGTATACATCCATCCATCCTGACCTTGACTTGAACAATCCAGCCAAAAAGGTTCGACAGGAATGGCGCCGCAGCAGCTCTTCTTCTCGCCGACAGTACGACGACTCGACTCGGCAAGCAATTGGGGACACCCCCGCGTCGGCAACGCCACGTTTGCAATCAACAGCTCACACGAAGCAGCAATTCTACTTCAAAAACATTTTCAAAATATTCGCGCGAAACGCAACTCAAACAGGTGCGTTAACGATGTTCAAATGGAAACAAACGATGTTCAAATGCTAGTACGGTACTGACCAATTCAAATCGAGTCGTCGTGCTATCGTAGAAGTTGATAGATAAATACGTGCAAAATATACGGAATATATACAAAAATCCTCGTGCGATGGCGTTGTCTGTATGCGGCGCACCTTGCGGCGGCGGCGACGGTGACACGCAAATACACCTTCTTACGCGAATAAACACTCATGAGACTCGCACAAAAAGATGTGCAATGTGAACGCAGCGCATGAGATCAAGTGTCACCACATCTGCCCATTAAGCCCTACAAGACGCGACATTAACAAAAATTATTGGTGACTGCGACTGCCGCACCTAATTTCTTCAGCGGCTGAGCGAGCCGTTTGCGCTGATGTGCCGCTCCGCATTTCTTGTAGGATCTCGCGCACATCGTCCCTGCCCCAAACTTCGATCTCGATCTTGCGCTTCATCGTTTTGCTTGTTTCCGCGACTCTGATGCGATGCAGTTGAATTTGAATACAGAAAAACCCGCTATTCTGCGGAGGATACGGTGATCCCGCTGTGTCCCACGGTGTCCCACTACGATTTTGAACATCGCAAACATGCGCTCAAACAATCATAACCAACCAAAAGGTAGTGGGGAGCAGGGAAGAGGCCGCAAAAGAAAGCGGAGGACGTACAGTAAACGCCGTCTCGGTAAGTCACGAGGGAAGCGTACGCGGTGCGCTCGCGCGACAAAAAAAAAGTTTTTTTTTTAATTAAAAAAAAAATCGACCAACTTTTTTTTTTTAAAAAAGAAAATTTTTTTTTTAAAAAAGAAAAGTTTAAAAAAAAATTCTCATCCCTAGGCTCGACAGTCCCGGCCTGCCTAGCACTGCTAGCGGCTCTGTCGCCCAGCACGCCTGAAGCGGCTGCCCCCGGTGCTCTGGCATCCGTCTTCTGCTGCCTGCCACGGTGGCCTCGGCCACGCGCCGGTCTGTCGCCCTGCGACTGCTCTCTCGACTTCCGCTCCATCTCGACGTCGCCTCTCACCGCGACCGCGTCGCCCAGCGCAAAACGAGCGCAAGAAGCGCTAGCGCTGTTTGCAGCAGTGGAGCTGTCACTGCTCTTGCGCAACTCCTCGCCTCCGCCTTCTTTGGCTTCGTCGCAATGCCCATGGGGCCCTCTGCGCTCGCCAGCAGAGCTTCGCTCGGCCCAATGGCTGTCGAAAACGGCTAGAACAGCTTGGTCGAGCTCTTTGCTTCCTCGCCGCCTAGAAGCGTGCACAGTTGAGCCGATGACCACAGAATGGACGCGCCCGCGCCAGCAGATGTGGATGGGGCGGTGATGTGCGCAGAAGCCAAGTACGCGTCGGCAGTGCTCGCTTGCGACCTAACGGTGTGCGCGGCAGCGTACGTATGGACTGGCACACTCGGTGACTGCTGTCGACTGGTGGACAGCGGCTTCGGCTCCCCGGCCGCTCCTTGCCTCAAAGGCAAGGGAAGCAAACGCAACCGCTCCACGTGTACGTGGTACGCCGGCTCGTCGTCCTGGTACTGAGGACGGATGAGGGCCCGTCCCTTTGGCGACAGGTCCAAGACCTCGTACGGCCCTTTGTACGCGAGCGCCAGCTTCGTGTGCTCGCCAGGTTGTCGGCACATGACTGCGTCGCCAATGTGCAGTCGCTCCTTCTTGTCGGCGTGCTTGTCATGCGTCTTCTTCTGCTCCTTCTGCGCGTCGACAAGATTGCGCTTCGCCGTCTTCCAAATGAGCGCAATCTCGTGGGGCAATCGGTCAATCCAGTGTGGCATGTGCGCCACAAAAGGAGACACCGCTCGGCTGATTGCCTGCCTTGACGGCGTATGCGGCGGCCATCCAAACATGACCTCGTACGGCGTCATCGACATCGACGCGTGTGGCATCGCGTTGTAGCTGTGTACAACGAGCCGATGATGTCATACCAATCCTCTCCGGTCTCGTGCGCCATCTTGGCCAGCATGCCAAGCAACGTCCGGTGGCTGTTTTCGACCAACCCATCCGTCTGTGGGTGGTAAGCCGACGTGAACTTGGTGGCGACTTGTGTTAGAACATTCTGTCAAGCAGCACACTGGCTCGTTATTTGACTATGGCTCTTGTGAATTCAGTATTACTCTGCACAAACAATTGCGTCCAACATGGTTTATTATTGACGTCTTATGGCATTCTAAGTTGACACAAACTATTGTGTTAGAACATTCTGTCAAGCAGCACACTGGCTCGTTATTTGACTATGGTCCATTGACACTTGTGAATTCAGTATTACTCTGCACAAACAATTGCATCCAACATGGTTTATTATTGACGTCTTATGGCATTCTAAGTTGACACAAACTATTGTGTTAGAACATTCTGTCAAGCAGCACACTGGCTCGTTATTTGACTATGGCTCTTGTGGATTCAGTATTACTCTGCACAAACAATTGCGTCCAACATGGTTTATTATTGATGTCTTATGGCATTCTAAGTTGACACAAACCATTGTGTTAGAACATTCTGTCAAGCAGCACACTGGCTCGTTATTTGACTATGGCTCTTGTGAATTCAGTATTACTCTGCACAAACAATTGCACCCAACATGGTTTATTATTGACGTCTTATGGCATTCTAAGTTGACACAAACCATTGTGTTAGAACATTCTGTCAAGCAGCACACTGGCTCGTTATTTGACTATGGCTTGAGGCGCTCGCGGTCCCGGCCGGCTATACGGTTCCTAAATCGAGTAGGCCCCCGACGTCGACATAGCGCCTACGTACGCCGCGTGTGAGCGAGAAGCCGACAAACTTGCCGCCTCTGGCTACCGCTGCACTGCTCGTCCGGCTGTTGGCTAGCACTGAAATCCACGTGCGCTCCTGCAACTCGAATTCGCCTCTAGGGAACGCTGTCTCCCTACGGTGGCGAGAGACGATGAAGCACGACGAGACACGAAACGGACACAGCGCAATCTTCCCCTCCGTAGTCGCTGCCGCGCAAGAAGCCGACGTCGCTTCGCCTGTCGCAACGCGCTTGTGCCGACGCTGCTTCGCCTGTCGCAGCGCGCTGTGTGGGCAGGCTGGCGTCGACGTGCCGGGGCTGCTGACAGAGGTCGAGTCAGCGGCCGCTGCGCCGGTGCGCTTGAGTGAGAGCTCGCTGGCGTCGACGTGTCGGGGCTGCCGACAGAGGTCGAGGCGAACGGCTCGCGTGCAGGTTTGGGAACGACCGTCCAATGACGCTGCACTATTCCGCTCGTCACCAACGAGTGCAAGATGCAGAAAGGTCGCACGGTGGTTTCGCCGCAGGGGGGGGGGAACAAACGGGAAAGTCGGGGATTGCGCGGCGAAAAGATCAGGAGTGACCAACGGTCAGCGCGTGTCGCTGAAACGCGCGTACGCCCACGCATGTGCCGTCCAATCACCGACAGGGATTTTGGGCGGGAAGCACGAACACGCGCACAACGCTGTCTGTCGGGACGGAACGCGACTACAACGCCAGCTAGCGGGCAAGCTGCAAAAGCAAGAGCTTTGACTGGCGCTACGACTACGACGCGACCGTTACGACTTTGGCTGTCATAGCTGCACTGCACGAAAACGCACAAAACGAATTCACAGGAAGCGCAGCTGCAGGGGGTCCGATGACATAGCGGCGTAGAGGACGTTGCCGCCTGTCGTCCCCTGCAGTCCCCGGCGCTCCTGAGCTTCCCCCGGCAAGCTCACGCCACGGCACGCCTGTCCTCTTCTTCGGGCGAAGGGATCGCGCTTTCGACGTGCCGGTGAGCAGCAACATGCGGTAGAGAAGAGAGAGAGGGAGAGAGAGAGAGAGAGAGAGAGAGAGAGAGAGAGAGAGAGAGAGAGAGAGAGAGAGAGAGAGAGAGAGAGAGAGAGAGAGAGAGAGAGAGAGAGAGAGAGAGAGAGAGAGAGAGAGAGAGAGAGAGAGAGAGAGACGCGGCGATGAGAACTGGTCTCTGCGGCTAACTGACTGGACGGGCCTTGGCAGCGGGGTGTGGTACTTGTATGCCAGGCCGAAGTCAGCTATGCCGCCTCCTCTTCGCCCGCGTCTTCCTTGGAGAGGGCCTTCCGGGCCTGCCTCGCTTGAGCGCGAGTCAGGCGGCGCGTGGCCGCTGACTCGTCTCCCTCTCCACCTTCCTCGTCATCTCCCTCGCCTCGGCGGTTCTGCTCATCCTCCTCCCCGTGTGACTCGTCACCACCGGGAGGGTCCTCCGCCACGTCGTCCGTCTCCATTCGCTGTCCGGTCCGGTCCTCGTCTCCGTCACTGTCATCCTCGTCATTGGAGTCTGGCTCCAGCCTCAGGGTCTCTTGGGCCCTGGCGGGGCTCAGACCTCCCATCAGCAGCTCATCTGCCTGCGTCTCGGTGATGCCTTTCAGCACGCTCTCTCGTCCGGTTCCACCTCTGGTCCCAACAGTTGACTGTTGTGGAGAGTCTCCTCCTGGACCTCTCCGGCCTCGTCTCCGTCTGAGCCAGGCTCGACGCCCGTCAGCTCCACGTCCGACAGCTCGAGCTCGTCCTCTCGCACGAATGCTTCCACATCCTTGATCGCTTGCTTCATCTTGCGCGTGTCGGCCATCTCCATCGGGAGATGCCCCTTCGACAAGCACTCCTCCACCTGCTTCTTTCGCACTTCCAGGTACTGGACCCGCTTGTGGTACCAGTCCTCCCGGTGCATGGCTCGGTCCAGCCGCCGCTCCAACTTCGTGGCCAATGCTTTGGCAGCATCCTTCGCCGTCGACATGTTTCGGAGCTCGTTCTCCATCTCCGACATTTTCTTGCGGCATGTGTGCTGATGGTTTCTCAGCGTCTCCACGTCCTTCTCCAGCTTCTCAATCTCCTTCTGCAGCTGGTCGGGATACTGCATTGCTCTGTGCGCCTCGCCCATCTTGACCAAGTCAAGCATGGTGATGCCCAACCGAGTGGGTGACCGGCCCTCTTTGAGAGCTTTCTTGAGCTCGTCCCAGTTATCGAGGCTCTTCTGTGTCTGCGGCTCCTCCTCGAACTTCTCATCGTCGATGCCGGTGCTCGCCAACGCCTCCAGGGCCTCGCGCTCGGTCGCTGCGGTCACTCTGTTGAGCATGCTGAGCTCAATGCTCCTCTGGAGCAATCTGCCGAGCTCCACCGGCTTGCCCTGCCACGTCAAGGCATAGTAGGCCATCACCAGACGCACCCACTGCCTCCTCCGGTCCACCACTGTCATTTTGCGCGACTCCTCGATCGCCATCAGCATCGCCCTACTGCCGTAGGGGAAGTGCTTGACGCTGCCCAGAAAGTCGAGCACGCACATCCCCAGCAGCTTCTCCATCATGTTGGGGCTGAGCCATGCGGTCAGCCAATTGGCCTGTCAGCACGCGTAGTGCGCGTACAGCGCACTCGCTCCCATTGCATCATTGACTCGGAGGTTCCGTCAGTACGCCTCCACTGCCTTCACCATCAGCTTGTTCTGCTTGGCCACGAACGGGCCCAAGTAGTGAGGGACGGCTTTCCAGGGACGGCCCGACTGGACAAAGTGTCCAAGCATCGTCCAGGACATCAGGTCCATTGTCCTCCAGTATTCGTTCTGCTTGTCCGGCGTCACCAGGATGTTGGTCACCCAGTTCTTCAGCTGAGTGCACATCACCTGGGCGTGCTCGTCGCGCTCACCGCTCCAGAGGCCTCGGTATCGCAAGATTGATGTGACCAAGCCTGCTCTCACTCTGGCATTGCGCTCGGCAATCACCGCCAGCTTCGGGTCCGCCGGCCTCGGCTCCTCAGCCGTGTCCTCCGTCATGGCCGCGTAGGCCTTCGTCAGATCCTCGTCCACCAGGTCGGCCCAGCTGACCTGCTCGTGCTGCCTCCTCAGCGGTCCCGGCAGGTGGTGCATCGCATGAGCGACCAATGCCAACCGCATCATCGACACGTCGTGGACCAATTAGCTGATGAACTCTCGGTCCAGGCCCACTCTGTTCAGCTCGGCTGCGCACTGGGCGCCCATGACAAAGAACATGGAACCGCGCAGGTCCCAGCCCGTGCCATAGCCCTTGTGCTGGTGGAGTCACAAGGTCTGCATGCTGACCTCCACCTTCCGCGCCATGTGCTCTGAGTTGCGCGTCACGTCCATGGCGATCATCGCCAATGCCCTCTCCTGTGTCTGTCAGTAGCACTTGTACGATAACTCGCCCTTGTACAGCCGGTCCGTGATCGGGTCCACGCGGCCCACGGTCTCGTACGCCATCGAACCGATGGTGCACCTCACCGCAATCTGCACCAACTGATCGGGCGATGGGTCCTTCTTGTAGCGCTCTGACTCGAGCTCCCGCTTTGGCATCCGGTTCCACTGTTGGATGTCCGTCTCTGTCGGCACCAACATGCGCCCTTTCAGGTCCGCCGCATTCTGCGGATGGTGCAGCAACGTGTCGAATGAATTTGACAGTGCCATGATGTCCGAGCTCGCCGAGAAGCCCACCACCAGATCGTTCGAGATTTTCTCAAACAGCTTCTCAATTGGCTCTCTGCCCAAGGCCGCCAACGCTCAGAAATAGATCACAAAAGTCAGTCCCGTCATCCTCGCCAGCTGCATGTGGGTCATGAACGGCCCCTTCACGTCCGTCCTCCTGGGGATGTAGCCCAGCAGCTTCTGCTCGGCCCTACTCCACTCCAGGAACAGCCTCGGCCCACTGCAGTGCTTGAAGTCCACGAACAGCATCCTCGGCTTGTCGTCATCCTCCAGCTGGGCCTCGAGGTTGTGTCAGCACAGCGACAACTCCGGCCCGATGGTCACCACCACCATCAGTCTCTGGTGCTGACCCGCCATGTCCGTTGTTGCTCCCAACAAGAACATCATCAGCGTCTCCGCTGTTGTCGTGTTTTGCCTCTGGTGGAGATCGTCCCAGTCGGTCAGGACCTACTTGTCGTGTTTGGCGTTTCTCAGCCACCTCCTCGCCGTGCTCTCATTTGACACGACAAAGTCCTTCGACAACATCAGCTCTGACGGCAGGTCCGGCCAGAACCTTGGCGCCACGCCACTCACAAAGGCGTGGTAGAAGGCGTGCTTCATGTTTCGCCAGTGGATCCACTCGTTTGGGCTCAACTGGTTGAAGTCGACCTTGCACCCGCGGTTCTCCCAGATGAGGAATGGTTCCTCCAAAAACTGCTCTGGGAGTGGCATCATCAGGTCGTTCGCCACCATTCTCGAGTCAAACGACCACCGGTACTCAGTCTGTCTGGTTGGGTCTGGGCCCTTGGCCAGCTCTGCCTCGACCTCCTCACCAGACAGCTTCACCACCATCGGCTCACCGCTCCACGACTGCGGGTCATTGTCGTGCAGTGACTGGCTCAGACAGCTTCCTCTGTCACTCGACCAGATGGTGATCTGGGTCAGCATCTTCCGGCTGGCCAGCACCGCGCGCACATAAGCCGTCTCGAGCACCTGCTCATACAGCCGCTTGTGTGCCATCTCCAGCGCGAGTGCTTTGTCCTGGTACCATGCCAGCAACTGGTCGATCCACTTCTTCGAGTCCGGCGAGAGCGTGCCCAACAGCTGCAGGGACATGCCCTGGTACATGGGCGAGTCCGTGTGGAACTGCTCCAGTTGCAACTGGGTGTCGTCTGGGTAGAGGGCCCAGGTCATCGCGTCCTTGCGCCTCCACTTCACTGAGTGAGCGCATGTTGCAGCACAAGTTCTCCATCAGCTGCCGTGCCAGCGATCTGTGGTTCGTGGCCACGTCAGTCGCTGTCAGCTCCTCTCCCATCTCGTCCGATATCTCCAGCATGGACATCACCAAGTGGAAGAGGTGGTCGGCGCTAAGCACCTTTCCCTCCAACCACTTCTCCATGTGCTTCTTGATAAACGAGGCCTCCGCTAGCGTTGGCGTCACTGCCTGCAGAGCCATGAGCAGGTCACGCTCGAAAAACTCTGCCGCAAACAGCATCTTGTAGTAGCAGATGCCGTGCTGCTGGTGTCGCTCCTCCACAGCCTTTTCCTGTATGAGCGTCTGGAGCTCGTTCTCGAGCTCGGCCAGACCGGCCTCGTACACCAACAACCACATGTCATAGCCCCAACGGTGGTCATCCAGCACGTCGGTGGTCGGTGGTCGTTCAGGTGCCTTGGGAATTGCAGCCGCGTGAACGCACGCTGCACTGCCTCCTGCACTGGGAAGTCCTGTATCGTCGTGGCCGTCACGCCGCCCAATGCGCCGGGGTCATAGACTCCTGTGGCCAGCGCTTTGCGCGCTTCCTGTGCCAGGCATGTTGCTGACACCAGGCTTCCGGTGCCCTCTTCTCCCAGGTGAATCTTGGCTCCTGGTGGCACGCTGTGCTTAGTCACTTGGACTAGCTCATCGCGGGTGAGGTGCACCCATGCACCCTTCTTGGTGCCAAACACTGCCATCCAGTCGGTGAACTGGAAGGCCCATGCTTCTCCAACATTGACATCAGGGACCAGCCAGTAGCAGGCTCTTACCCCTCTGGACTTCGGCTGCACCGTGTTGTCATTTTGGACTGAGTACTCCGCTTGAATGGCGACCAAGTCGCCCAGGTACCCTCCCACGAACAGCCAGGTGTGCTGTTCCTTCGGTGGAGTACGGTGGCTCTCGGCCACTCCTTCGGCGTAGCACTGGTACTGCTCGACCTTCTGGTTGACGTCCAGCTTCACGAACTCCTGTCGGTACTGGGCGATTTGTGCCTTCTGTTCCTCCCAGGACTTTCAGTATTACCCAGGACTTTCAGTAATTCAGTATTACTCTGCACAAACAATTGCGTCCAACATGGTTTATTATTGACGTCTTATGGCATTCTAAGTTGACACAAACTATTGTGTTAGAACATTCTGTCAAGCAGCACACTGGCTCGTTATTTGACTATGGACCATTGACACTTGTGAATTCAGTATTACTCTGCACAAACAATTGCATCCAACATGGTTTATTATTGACGTCTTATGGCATTCTAAGTTGACACAAACTATTGTGTTAGAACATTCTGTCAAGCAGCACACTGGCTCGTTATTTGACTATGGCTCTTGTGGATTCAGTATTACTCTGCACAAACAATTGCGTCCACATGGTTTATTTTGACGTCTTATGCATTCTAATTACACAAACCATTTTTAACATTCTTCAGCAGCACACTGGCTCTTATTTACTATCTCTTTATTCAGTTTCTCTGCACAACAATTGCACCCACATGGTTTATTATTGACGTCTTATCATTCTAAGTTGACACAACCATTGTGTTAGACATTCTGTCAGCACACTGGCTCGTATTTACTATCTTCCTCCCCCCGCTATCGGTTCCTAAATCGCCCCCGCGTCGCATAGCCCTACGCGCCCGTGGAGCGGAAGCCGCACTTAACTCTAGTCTATAATCGGTACATACATACACATCGCGACATACATCACCACATGGCATGTGCCTTTTAGACGATGGTTCATTTTGGGAGGGGGCGAATTATAGGGGGGGGGCTTATTAACTGAAAAGTGGTCTTGGGAGGGTGTATTATTATTGGGGGGGGGGCTAATTATAGGGTTTACGGTATGTGGCGTTCTTCTTCTGCGCGGGGCGCCTTCGCCGCTATCATCCTCACGTTCGCACTTGTGTGCTTGTTGTCATTTGCGTTCCTCGATGTTCCCTCCGCTGTTTACCGCTTTTGTGTCGCCCCGTCGCCTTCGTTAAGTGCGCGCGCGCGCGACTGACTGAGAACGGCTACTTCAGTTCATTTCCACTACTCTTTTAGCTCGCCCGATTTCCCCACTCTACTCGACCTTCCAGTTCATCTGGTCTGCAGTTGGGGGGGGGGGGTGGGGGTTCCCACCTGTCGGTATTGGCCTGGGGAGGGAAGAATACACCTTTCGCCCCCCGTAACGATTTTCGGTCAAAAATACAAAAACTCGAAAATAGGTGCTTTTAGTCAAAGTACACTGTAAAACCAATCTAGGTACTTTTTGGTCGATTTTCCGCAAAAATCAGTTCGAACATACAGTCAAGTCGCGTATCTCATTCTTTGCTGTGCGTTCGTTTGGATTACCGCACTCCGATTCCGCGAGTCAATGTTTACTGTATCTAAAGGGTGTTTTTTTTAAATTATCACATTTCTTTTTTGAATAACTTTTGTTTCCTTTGTCTGATTGTTTTGAAATTTGGACACTTATACTCAAGACTTTAGGATTTTGTCTGAAAAAAGATCGTCGATTCGGTTGGATTCCGAGAGTTATGCGCTCCGATCAAATGTCAGTTTTTTGGCAGATCTTCGACGAATCGTCGTACGTACTGATCAGTACTGTATGCAAAATTTAAACGCAAACTTTGCTTTTCTTCGCGGCTCGTCTAATGGTCGCGAATTCTCTTCGACTGTTCTGTCGCTCCTCCCCTCTCTCCGCCCGCTGCCCACTCCATCCACCCCCCTCTCTCCACTCCAGGGTTCAAGTCTTCTTCCCTGGTTCCTACACGTCTCTTATTTAGAGCGCAAAGCGAGGACTCTAGCAGATTTTTTAAAACATCAGCCCACAACACACACCACAATGGTGTTTTTGTTCACAAAAAGGCATCTGATTTGGTCCATACTCTCGATTCTCAACCGATTCCGATTTTTTTTAGACAACATCCTACTCTTGGGTATACCTATGTGTTCCAAATTACAATCCGACAAGGGAAACAAAAGTTATTCAAGAAAGAAATGTGATAATTTAAAAAAAACACCCTTTATATTACTATTCACTTTTCTTTTGTGTGTGTGTGTGTGTGTGTGTGTGTGTGTGTGTGTGTGTGTGTGTGTGTGTGTGTGTGTGTGTGTGTGTGTGTGTTGTGTCTGTGTCTGTGTCTGTGTCTGTTCCTGTAATCAGCGAGAGAGTTGTGCTGGATAGATTGGCTGAATTTTTTATGACCTTCCTTGCAAAAGTTCTCCGTCATTTAAGCCGACTTTTAGTAGCTACCGTAATTCGTACGTTATGCAAATTCCATCGTGTTTTATAGAGCAGCGCCGAGATTATGATCACTGCTGAGCCGAAAATGTTCACTGACCACTTTGGGCACTTTGTAGCAGGTGTCCTGAGTTGTAGCGCTAGTGTAGGTATGTGCGACATATACGCCACAACATGGTATATGGCTGTGGTGGCTGTGGCTGTGGCTGTAGTTACGGTATTGCGGGAGGGGACGTTTTGGCGAAGACGCTTTTGTTACTTGCGGTATGATCGATCCCTGGATTTCATGGCTGGGCGCACGCCGATCTTTCTAGTAAAACGCTGTGTTTATGCACTTTCTTGTCTTATTTTTGGATTAAAGCGCTGCCTATAAACGGCTTTCAAGTCACATTTGTTGGGGGCGCCTGTGCTATGTGTCATTGTGCAGTTGTGGCGCGGCGCGCATCTCGCCGTGTGCAGCATGAGTTGTGCGGGCGTGTCGCAAGCGCAGGCGGAGCAGCGGAGCAGCACGCGCCTGTTCCGCGCAAGCAGCAACGCCGCCTACCAGAGTCTCAACGGGTTTTGAGTGTTCCTCCGATTTCCGATTTAGCCTCCGATTTGATAAAAATCATTCCAAACTGCGCCGGCAGAGCAGTCCGCCAAGGGAACAATTCTTCGTGTCTAGCTATAATCTTGTCGGCTAATTCCGCATCCACCGGTCGATTTCAAATTCGCCAGAGCGCGAGCTCGTCAACGAACACTTCAGAGAAGACATGGTTCATTATTGACGTCTTATGGCATTCTAAGTTGCACAAACTATTGTGTTAGAACATTCTGTCAAGCAGCACACTGGCTCGTTATTTGACTATGGCTCTTGTGAATTCAGTATTACTCTGCACAAACAATTGCGTCCAACATGGTTTATTATTGACGTCTTATGGCATTCTAAGTGCACAAACTATTGTGTTAGAACATTCTTCAAGCAGCACACTGGCTCGTTATTTGACTATGGACCATTGACACTTGTGAATTCAGTATTACTCTGCACAAACAATTCGTCCAACATGGTTTATTATTGACGTCTTATGGCATTCTAAGTTGCACAAACTATTGTGTTAGACATTCTGTCAAGCAGCACACTGGCTCGTTATTTGCTATGCCATTGACACTTGTGAATTCAGTATTACTCTGCACAAACAATTGCGTCCAACATGGTTTATTATTGACGTCTTATGGCATTCTAAGTTGCACAAACTATTGTGTTAGACATTCTGTCAAGCAGCACACTGGCTCGTTATTTGACTATGGACCATTGACACTTGTTCAGTATTGCTCTGCACAAACAATTGCGTCAACATGGTTTATTATTGACGTCTTATGGCATTTAAGTTGCACAAACTATTGTGTTAGAACATTCTGTCAAGCACACACTGGCTCGTTATTTGACTATGGCCTTCCTTGGATTCAGTATTACTCTGCAAAACAATTGCGTCCAACATGGTTTATTATTGACGTCTTATGGCATTCTAAGTTGCAAAATATTGTGTTAGAACATTCTGTCAAGCAGCACACTGGCTTGTTATTTACTATGGACCATTGACACTTGTAATTCAGTATTACTCTGCACAAACAATTGCGTCCAACATGGTTTATTATTGACGTCTTATGGCATTCTAAGTTCACAAACTATTGTATTGGAACATTCTTCAAGCACACACTAGCTCGTTATTTACTATGGCTCTTGTAATTCATATTACTCTCACAAACAATTGCTCCAACATGGTTTATTATTACGTCTTATGGCATTCAAGTTAAAAAATGTGTTAGAAATTTGTCAAGCAGACAGCCATTTGATATGGTCTTGTGAATTCAGTATTACTCTGCAAAACAATTGCGTCAAATGGTTATTATTGACGTTATGCATTAAGTGAAAAATATTGTTTTATTTTATTTATTTGTTTATTTCAGCAAGCATGTAAATGTAACCAGAGCAAAGAGACACGGAGGATCAGAAAAGAATAATTGAAATGCAGGGGAGGTACGAAGGGATTAGAGCTACCAAAAATAAAATTTTTGAAGTGATTGGAGAGAGGGGGAGGTACGTAAGTGAGAGGTATTCAGACGACATGGTTTGAAAAAAAGAATTTTTGGTGTGGTATGTAAAAGGAGGGCGAGTGATACCAGGATAGAGGAGGGAGAAGATTTGAAGGAAGGAATGGGGGAGATTTATAGATAATATTAGAAAAAAGAAATCATAAAGGAAAAGGGTGGGCAATCAGAGGAAGGAGTTCGGGGGACGACCCGCAAAGAGATCGAAGTGAGGGGGGGGGCACAGAGGAGGCGAGAGAGAGAGCCAGTCAGGGAGGAGGATTAGAGGAGACCAGGGAGGGTCACACGGAGGGGGGTTAAGTGTCAGGAGATCAGCACTATCAAAGTCCCAGCCTATCTGGGGAGCTGGTCGCGTTGCGGCGGGGCGCGCGCGTAACTCCCGGGGCGCCGGCTTTCCGGCCGTTGCTATTGGTTTTTTAATGATTTAGTTTTTGTGTTGCATTTTGCCATGCTGTTATTTGATTGGTAATTTAATTTTTACTTAATTATAATGTTTATTATTACGTCTTATGGCATTTAGTAACAAACTATTGTGTTAGAACATTCTGTCAAGCAGCACACTGCTCGTTATTTGACTATGGCTCTTGTGATTCAGTATTACTCTCGCACAAACAATTGCACCCAACATGGTTTATTATTGACGTCTTATGGCATTCTAAGTTGACACAAACCATTGTGTTAGAACATTCTGTCAAGCAGCACACTGGCTCGTTATTTGACTATGGCTCTTGTGAATTCAGTATTACTCTGCACAAACAATTGCACCCAACATGGTTTATTATTGACGTCTTATGGCATTCTAAGTTGACACAAACCATTGTGTTAGAACATTCTGTCAAGCAGCACACTGGCTCGTTATTTGACTATGGCTTGAGGCGCTCGCGGTCCCGGCCGGCTATACGGTTCCTAAATCGAGTAGGCCCCCGACGTCGACATAGCGCCTACGTACGCCGCGTGTGAGCGAGAAGCCGACAAACTTGCCGCCTCTGGCTACCGCTGCACTGCTCGTCCGGCTGTTGGCTAGCACTGAAATCCACGCGCGCTCCTGCAACTCGAATTCGCCTCTAGGGAACGCTGTCTCCCTACGGTGGCGAGAGACGATGAAGCACGACGAGACACGAAACGGACACAGCGCAATCTTCCCCTCCGTAGTCGCTGCCGCGCAAGAAGCCGACGTCGCTTCGCCTGTCGCAACGCGCTTGTGCCGACGCTGCTTCGCCTGTCGCAGCGCGCTGTGTGGGCAGGCTGGCGTCGACGTGCCGGGGCTGCTGACAGAGGTCGAGTCAGCGGCCGCTGCGCCGGTGCGCTTGAGTGAGAGCTCGCTGGCGTCGACGTGTCGGGGCTGCCGACAGAGGTCGAGGCGAACGGCTCGCGTGCAGGTTTGGGAACGACCGTCCAATGACGCTGCACTATTCCGCTCGTCACCAACGAGTGCAAGATGCAGAAAGGTCGCACGGTGGTTTCGCCGCGGGGGGGGGGGGAAACAAACGGGAAAGTCGGGGATTGCGCAGCGAAAAGATCAGGAGTGACCAACGGTCAGCGCGTGTCGCAGAAACGCGCGTACGCCCACGCATGTGCCGTCCAATCACCGACAGGGATTTTGGGCGGGAAGCACGAACGCGCGCACAACGCTGTCTGTCGGGACGGAACGCGACTACAACGCCAGCTAGCGGGCAAGCTGCAAAAGCAAGAGCTTTGACTGGCGCTACGACTACGACGCGACGACTACGACTTTGGCTGTCATAGCTGCACTGCACGAAAACGCACAAAACGAATTCACAGGAAGCGCAGCTGCAGGGGGTCCGATGACATAGCGGCGTAGAGGACGTTGCCGCCTGTCGTCCCCTGCAGTCCCCGGCGCTCCTGAGCTTCCCCCGGCAAGCTCACGCCACGGCACGCCTGTCCTCTTCTTCGGGCGAAGGGATCGCGCTTTCGACGTGCCAGTGAGCAGCAACATGCGGTAGAGAAGAGAGAGAGGGAGAGAGAGAGAGAGAGAGAGAGAGAGAGAGAGAGAGAGAGAGAGAGAGAGAGAGAGAGAGAGAGAGAGAGAGAGAGAGAGAGAGAGAGAGAGAGAGAGAGAGAGAGAGAGAGAGAGAGCGAGAGAGAGAGAGAGAGAGAGAGAGAGAGAGAGAGAGAGAGAGAGAGAGAGAGAGAGAGAGAGAGAGAGAGAGAGAGAGAGAGAGAGAGAGAGAGAGAGAGAGAGAGAGAGAGAGAGAGAGAGAGAGAGAGAGAGAGAGAGAGAGAGACGCGGCGATGAGAACTGGTCTCTGCGGCTAACTGACTGGACGGGCCTTGGCAGCGGGGTGTGGTACTTGTATGCAGGCCGAAGTCAGCTATGCCGCCTCCTCTTCGCCCGCGTCTTCCTTGGAGAGGGCCTTCCGGGCCTGCCTCGCTTGAGCGCGAGTCAGGCGGCGCGTGGCCGCTGACTCGTCTCCCTCTCCACCTTCCTCGTCATCTCCCTCGCCTCGGCGGTTCTGCTCATCCTCCTCCCCGTGTGACTCGTCACCACCGGGAGGGTCCTCCGCCACGTCGTCCATCTCCATTCGCTGTCCGGTCCGGTCCTCGTCTCCGTCACTGTCATCCTCGTCATTGGAGTCTGGCTCCAGCCTCAGGGTCTCTTGGGCCCTGGCGGGGCTCAGACCTCCCATCAGCAGCTCATTGCCTGCGTCTCGGTGATGCCTTTCAGCACGCTCTCTCGTCCGGTTCCACCTCTGGTCCCAACAGTTGACTGTTGTGGAGAGTCTCCTCCTGGACCTCTCCGGCCTCGTCTCCGTCTGAGCCAGGCTCGACGCCCGTCGGCTCCACGTCCGACAGCTCGAGCTCGTCCTCTCGCACGAATGCTTCCACATCCTTGATCGCTTGCTTCATCTTGCGCGTGTCGGCCATCTCCATCGGGAGATGCCCCTTCGACAAGCACTCCTCCACCTGCTTCTTTCGCACTTCCAGGTACTGGACCCGCTTGTGGTACCAGTCCTCCCGGTGCATGGCTCGGTCCAGCCGCCGCTCCAACTTCGTGGCCAATGCTTTGGCAGCATCCTTCGCCGTCGACATGTTTCGGAGCTCGTTCTCCATCTCCGACATTTTCTTGCGGCATGTGTGCTGATGGTTTCTCAGCGTCTCCACGTCCTTCTCCAGCTTCTCGATCTCCTTCTGCAGCTGGTCGGGATACTGCATTGCTCTGTGCGCCTCGCCCATCTTGACCAAGTCAAGCATGGTGATGCCCAACCGAGTGGGCGACCGGCCCTCTTTGAGAGCTTTCTTGAGCTCGTCCCAGTTATCGAGGCTCTTCTGTGTCTGCGGCTCCTCCTTGAACTTCTCATCGTCGATGCCGGTGCTCGCCAACGCCTCCAGGGCCTCGCGCTCGGTCACTGCGGTCACTCTGTTGAGCATGCTGAGCTCAATGCTCCTCTGGAGCAATCTGCCGAGCTCCACAGGCTTGCCCTGCCACATCAAGGCATAGTAGGCCATCGCCAGACGCACCCACTGCCTCCTCCGGTCCACCACTGTCGTTTTGCGCGACTCCTCGATCGCCATCAGCATCGCCCTACTGCCGTAGGGGAAGTGCTTGACGCTGCCCAGAAAGTCGAGCATGCACATCCCCAGCAGCTTCTCCATCATGTTGGGGCTGAGCCACGCGGTCAGCCAATTGGCCTGTCAGCACGCGTAGTGCGCGTACAGCGCACTCGCTCCCATTGCATCGTTGACTCGGAGGTTCCGTCAGTACGCCTCCACTGCCTTCACCATCAGCTTGTTCTGCTTGGCCACGAACGGGCCCAAGTAGTGAGGGATGGCTTTCCAGGGACGGCCCGACTGGACAAAGTGTCCAAGCATCGTCCAGGACATCAGGTCCATTGTCCTCCAGTATTCGTTCTGCTTGTCCGGCGTCACCAGGATGTTGGTCACCCAGTTCTTCAGCTGAGTGCACATCACCTGGGCGTGCTCATCGCGCTCACCGCTCCAGAGGCCTCGGTATCGCAATATTGATGTGACCAAGCATGCTCTCACTCTGGCATTGCGCTCGGCAATCACCGCCAGCTTCGGGTCCGCCAGCCTCGGCTCCTCAGCCGTGTCCTCCGTCATGGCCGCGTAGGCCTTCGTCAGATCCTCGTCCACCAGGTCGGCCCAGCTGACCTGCTCGTGCTGCCTCCTCAGCGGTCCCGGCAGGTGGTGCATCGCATGAGCGACCAATGCCAACCGCATCATCGACACGTCGTGGACCAATTAGCTGATGAACTCTCGGTCCAGGCCCACTCTGTTCAGCTCGGCTGCGCACTGGGCGCCCATGACAAAGAACATGGAACCGCGCAGGTCCCAGCCCGTGCCATAGCCCTTGTGCTGGTGGAGTCACAAGGTCTGCATGCTGACCTCCACCTTCCGCGCCATGTGCTCTGAGTTGCGCGTCACGTCCATGGCGATCATCGCCAACGCCCTCTCCTGTGTCTGTCAGTAGCACTTGTACGATAACTCGCCCTTGTACAGCTGGTCCGTCATCAGGTCCACGCGGCCCACGGTCTCGTACGCCATCGAACCGATGGTGCACCTCACCGCAATCTGCACCAACTGATCGGGCGATGGGTCCTTCTTGTAGTGCTCTGACTCGAGCTCCCGCTTTGGCATCCGGTTCCACTGTTGGATGTCCGTCTCTGTTGGCACCAACATGCGCCCTTTCAGGTCCGCCGCATTCTGCGGATGGTGCAGCAACGTGTCGAATGAATTTGACAGTGCCATGATGTCCGAGCTCGCCGAGAAGCCCACCACCAGATCGTTCGAGATTTTCTCAAACAGCTTCTCGATTGGCTCTCTGCCCAAGGCCGCCAACGCTCAGAAATAGATCACGAAAGTCAGTCCCGTCATCCTCGCCAGCTGCATGTGGGTCACGAACGGCCCCTTCGCGTCCGTCCTCCTGGGGATGTAGCCCAGCAGCTTCTGCTCGGCCCTACTCCACTCCAGGAACAGCCTCGGCCCACTGCAGTGCTTGAAGTCCACGAACAGCATCCTCGGCTTGTCCTCATCCTCCAGCTGGGCCTCGAGGTTGTGTCAGCACAGCGACAACTCCGGCCCGATGGTCACCACCACCACCATCAGTCTCTGGTGCTGACCCGCCATGTCCGTTGTTGCTCCCAACAAGAACATCGTCAGCGTCTCCGCTGTTGTCGTGTTCGGCCTCTGGTGGAGATCGTCCCAGTCGGTCAGGACCTACTTGTCGTGTTTGGCGTTTCTCAGCCACCTCCTCGCCGTGCTCTCATTTGACATGACAAAGTCCAGAGGCCTTGGTATCGCAAGAGAACCAAGCACCCACTCGCAGCGCCGCAATCACCGCCAGCCGGGTCCCCCGCCCCGCCCCCCCACCCCCCCCCCAGCCCGCTAGCCCTCCTCAGATCCTCGTCCACCAGGTCGGCCCAGCTGACCTGCTCGTGCTGCCTCCTCAGCGGTCCCGGCAGGTGGTGCATCGCATGAGCGACCAATGCCGACCGCATCATCGACACGTCGTGGACCAATTAGCTGATGAACTCTCGGTCCAGGCCCACTCTGTTCAGCTCGGCTGCGCACTGGGCGCCCATGACAAAGAACATGGAACCACGCAGGTCCCAGCCCATGCCATAGCCCTTGTGCTGGTGGAGTCACAAGGTCTGCATGCTGACCTCCACCTTCCGCGCCATGTGCTCCGAGTTGCGCGTCACGTCCATGGCGATCATCGCCAACGCCCTCTCCTGTGTCTGTCGGTAGCACTTGTACAATAACTCGCCCTTGTACAGCTGGTCCGTGATCGGGTCCACGCGGCCCACGGTCTTGTACGCCATCGAACCGATGGTGCACCTCACCGCAATCTGCACCAACTGATCGGGCGATGGGTCCTTCTTGTAGCGCTCTGACTCGAGCTCCCGCTTTGGCATCCGGTTCCACTGTTGGATGTCCGTCTCCGTCGGCACCAACATGCGCCCTTTCAGGTCCGCCGCATTCTGCGGATGGTGCAGCAACGTGTCGAACGAATTTGACAGTGCCATGATGTCCGAGCTCGCCGAGAAGCCCACCACCAGATCGTTCGAGATTTTCTCAAACAGCTTCTCGATTGGCTCTCTGCCCAAGGCCGCCAACGCTCAGAAATAGATCACGAAAGTCAGTCCCGTCATCCTCGCCAGCTGCATGTGGGTCACGAACGGCCCCTTCGCGTCCGTCCTCCTGGGGATGTAGCCCAGCAGCTTCTGCTCGGCCCTACTCCACTCCAGGAACAGCCTCGGCCCACTGCAGTGCTTGAAGTCCACGAACAGCATCCTCGGCTTGTCCTCATCCTCCAGCTGGGCCTCGAGGTTGTGTCAGCACAGCGACAACTCCGCCCTGATGGTCACCACCACCATCAGTCTCTGGTGCTGACCCGCCATGTCTGTTGTTGCTCCCAACAAGAACATCGTCAGCGTCTCCGCTGTTGTCGTGTTCGGCCTCTGGTGGAGATCGTCCCAGTCGGTCAGGACCTACTTGTCGTGTTTGGCGTTTCTCAGCCACCTCCTCGCCGTGCTCTCATTTGACACGACAAAGTCCTTCGACAACATCAGCTCTGACGGCAGGTCCGGCCAGAACCTTGGCGCCACGCCACTCACAAAGGCGTGGTAGAAGGCGTGCTTCATGTTTCGCCAGTGGATCCACTCGTTTGGGCTCAACTGGTTGAAGTCGACCTTGCACCTGCGGTTCTCCCAGATGAGGAATGGTTCCTCCAAAAACTGCTCTGGGAGTGGCATCATCAGGTCGTTCGCCACCATTCTCGAGTCAAACGACCACCGGTACTCAGTCCATCTGGTTGGGTCTGGGCCCTTGGCCAGCTCCGCCTCGACCTCCTCACCAGACAGGTTCACCACCATCGGCTCACCGCTCCACGACTGCGGGTCATTGTCGTGCAGTGACTGGCTCAGACAGCTTCCTCTGTCACTCGACCAGATGGTGATCTGGGTCAGCATCTTCTGGCTGGCCAGCACCGCGCGCACATAAGCCGTCTCGAGCACCTGCTCATACAGCCGCTTGTGTGCCGTCTCCAGCGCGAGTGCTTTGTCCTGGTACCGTGCCAGCAACCGGTCGATCCACTTCTTCGAGTCCAGCGAGAGTGTGCCCAACAGCTGCAGGGACATGCCCTGGTACATGGGCGAGTCCGTGTGGAACTGCTCCAGTTGCAACTGGGTGTCCTCTGGGTAGAGGGCCCAGGTCATCGCGTCCTTGCGCCTCCACTTCACTGAGTGAGCGCATGTTGCGGCACAAGTTCTCCATCAGCTGCCGCGCCAGCAATCTGTGGTTCGTGGCCACGTCAGTCGCTGTCAGCTCCTCTCCCATCTCGTCCGATATCTCCAGCATGGACATCACCAAGTGGAAGAGGTGGTCAGCGCTAAGCACCTTCCCCTCCAACCACTTCTCCATGTGCTTCTTGATAAACGAGGCCTCCGCTAGCGTTGGCGTCACTGCCTGCAGAGCCATGAGCAGGTCACGCTCGAAAAACTCTGCTGCAAACAGCATCTTGTAGTAGCGGATGCCGTGCTGCTGGTGTCGCTCCTCCACAGCCTTTTCCTGTATGAGCGTCTGGAGCTCGTTCTCGAGCTCGGCCAGACCGGCCTCGTACACCAACAACCACATGTCATAGCCCCAACGGTGGTCGTCCAGCACGTCGGTGGTCGGTGGTCGTTCAGGTGCCTTGGGAATTGCAGCCGCGTGAACGCACGCTGCACTGCCTCCTGCACCAGGAAGTCCTGTATCGTCGTGGCCGTCACGCCGCCCAATGCGCCAGGGTCATAGACTCCTGTGGCCAGCGCTTTGCGCGCTTCCTGTGCCAGGCATGTTGCTGACACCAGGCTTCCGGTGCCCTCTTCTCCCAGGTGAATCTTGGCTCCTGGTGGCACGCTGTGCTTCGTCACTTGGACTAGCTCATCGCGGGTGAGGTGCACCCATTCACCCTTCTTGGTGCCAAACACTGCCATCCAGTCGGTGAACTGGAAGGCCCGTGCTTCTCCAACATTGACATCAGGGACCAGCCAGTAGCAGGCTCTTACCCCTCTGGACTTCGGCTGCACCGTGTTGTCATTTTGGACTGAGTACTCCGCTTGAATGGTGACCAAGTCGCCCAGGTACCCTCCCACGAACAGCCAGGTGTGCTGTTCCTTCGGCGGAGTACGGTGGCTCTCGGCCACTCCTTCGGCGTAGCACTGGTACTGCTCGACCTTCTGGTTGACGTCCAGCTTCACGAACTCCTGTCGGTACTGGGCGATTTGTGCCTTCTGTTCCTCCCAGGACTTTCGCTGGCACTCAGTGAGCAGCCCGAGCAGCTCGCTCTCCTCCTGGCCCAGCAAGTCCAAGCCCGCCATCAGCGTCGACTCTCCATCCTCTTGGTGTTTGATCGCCTTCAGCACCATATGCGTCATCGTCGACGCCTGCTCCAAATCCGGCATGCGTGTGCGCAGCCACGCACGCAGCGTGGCTGCCGCGTCGCCTCTTCTCCTGCCTCCAGCCGGGTCTCCGGGGACCACTTTGTCCATGGCCGGGTCCATCTGCCTGTTTGGCAGCTGGCCATACTCGTACTCGCCCTCGCTGATGATGCACGTGAACAGCACCGCCATGTACTCAGGCGTCACGAGCTGCTCCACCGTCGCCTCTCTGGGTGCCGGATCCTCTCGCAGGATCGGCCCGTGTCTCAGGAAGTCAGCCAAGACTGTGACCCAACCGGGGCCCAGTCGTCCTCCACCCTCACTCTCGAGCCGGATGAGGATGTCCTGAGCCACAGAGACCGGCACCAACTTCAGGCCATCTCTGTATGCCATGGCCACTCCAACCATCGCTGGCAAGTGCTTGTCGAAAGGCAACTGGGTCTTGTCACCGAAATACCCAAGCGCCCTATCCATGGCCGCTTCGCCTCCTTCTTCGATCTGCACCTGTCTGCGCTCAGCGTCTCCTCGATCGGCCTCCCAATGCGCTTTGAAAAGCGCGTGATAGTCAAACGCGCCCCAAGCTGGCGCGTCTGCCTCCTCGACTATCACCTGCTCCGTGCCCGTCTCCGAGGCCTTGATCTGGTGCAGCTGCGGTCCTTGCCCACGCTGTCGCGGCTGTTGACGCTGCACCGACCTCATGAGCGACAGCAGCTCCCTCTTCGTCATGTGGTTCATGAGGTTAATGGGCATCCTCTTCGAGGAGCCCACTGCCTCCGCCTCCATGGACAGCTGCTTCACCAAGAACTGCCTGTCCTGCGCGTTGACGCGCTCACCCACGACACGCTGCACTTGTAAGCCGGCTCCTGTGGCTCTGTTCCATGCAGGCCATGCCCATCGGTGCCGCGAACGACTCGGCGCCAGCCAGCTCTGGCTGCATCAGCGCGTGTTTTCCGAGCTCGCCACCTCGGCCTCGAACAAGACTTCGAGCGAAGCTGCGCGCTCTCGAGAAAGTCTTGCCTCGAAAGGGGTTGAAGGGCGGCGGCGCCGCATATCGTCCCATGTAGCCTCATCTGACACCTCTTCCTCTCGGCACAAATGGCTGGTGTCCTCCATATGACACCATTGCTCCTCTCGGTGGCGCCATTGGTCGCAGCACCCTCGCTGCCGACGAGCCTCTCAACGAGACTGACGCCGCGCGAGCTGCTCCCTTGCGTCGACTTCCTCGGCTTCCTCGACTTTCGCTGTGCCTGTCACCAGTGCGACCACTCGACACAGAGCAAGAGCGTCTCCAGCTTCAACGACACTCTCGGTGCCTCTGCTCGCTCAAGTAGTGAGCCACCTTCTCCTTGTCCGACAGTGGAAGGGGTGGGGCGGCTGCCTTTTGCATCTGCTCCATCTTCTTCACCTCGTCCAGCTCCGCCTTCTGCCTCGCAATGCAGGCCTGGAGCGTCTTCTCCGCCTCCCTCTGGGCCTTCCTCTGAGCCTATGCTGTAAAGCACTCACTCGTCTGACGGCGTTCGCGCTGGCTCGTGCCCGCTCTGTCGTCGTCGCTACTGCTGCTGTGTTGGCGTTCCGTCTTCTTCGGCTCCGTCTTCTTCGTCGACGAGCTCGCAGCACGACTGTGCCTGCGAGCCTCGCTCGCCAACCTCGTCGGCGTCCTCTGACCACCTTCCGTCACGTCTATGGGCTCGACAGTCCCGGCCTGCCTAGCACTGCTAGTGGCTCTGTCGCCCAGCGCGCCTGAAGTGGCTGCCCCCGGTGCCCTGGCATCCGCCTTCTGCTGCCTGCCACGCTGGCCTCGGCCACGCGCCGGCTTGTCGCCCTGCGACTTCTCTCTCGACTTCCATCTCGACGTCGCCTCTCACTGCGACCGTGTCGCCCAGCGCAAAACGAGCGCAAGAAGTGCTAGCGCTGTTTGCAGTACGCGAGCGTGCAGCCCTCTGTACGCGAGCGCCAGCTTCGTGTGCTTGCCCGGTTGTCGGCACATGACTGTGTCGCCAATGTGCAGTCGCTCCTTCTTGTCGGCATGCTTTTCATGCGCCTTCTTCTGCTCCTTCTCCGCGTCGACAAGATTGCGCTTCGTCGTCTTCCAAATAAGCGAAATCTCGTGCAGCAATCGGTCAATCCAGTGTGGCATATGCGCCATGAAAGGAGACACTGCTCGGCTGATTGCCTGCCTGGATGGCGTGCGCAGCGGCCATCCAAACATGACCTCGTATGGCGTCATCGACATCGACGTGTGTGGCATCGCTTTGTAGCTGTGTACAACGAGCCCGAGGATGTCGTAACAATCCTCTCCGGTCTCATGCGCCATCTTGGCCAGAATGCCAAGCAACGTCCGGTGGCTGTTCTCGACCAACCCATCCGTCTGTGGGTGGTAAGCCGACGTGAACTTGGTGGCGACGCCCATGAGCTCGCACAAGCGCTTCACCAAGTGATGGTACAATGAGCCATGTTGGATGCAATTGTTTGTGCAGAGTGATACTGAATCTGCAGCCTCAATGGTGCATAGTCAAATAAAGAGGCAGTGTGCTGCTTGACAGCATGTTGGAATACAATGGCTTGTGCTAACTTCCACTAGAATGCCACAAGTCTGGTACAACGAGCCATGTTGGATGCAATTGTTTGTGCAGAGTGATACTGAATCTGCAGCCTCAATGGTGCATAGTCAAATAAAGAGGCAGTGTGCTGCTTGACAGCATGTTGGAATACAATGGCTTGTGCTAACTTCCACTAGAATGCCACAAGTCTGGTACAACGAGCCATGTTGGATGCAATTGTTTGTGCAGAGTGATACTAAATCTGCAGCCTCAATGGTGCATAGTCAAATAAAGAGGCAGTGTGCTGCTTGACAGCATGTTGGAATACAATGGCTTATGCTAACTTCCACTAGAATGCCACAAGTCTGGTACAACGAGCCATGTTGGATGCAATTGTTTGTGCAGAGTGATACTGAATCTGCAGCCTCAATGGTGCATAGTCAAATAAAGAGGCAGTGTGCTGCTTGACAGCATGTTGGAATACAATAGCTTGTGCTAACTTCCACTAGAATGCCACAAGTCTGGTACAACAAGCCATGTTGGATGCAATTGTTTGTGCAGAGTGATACTGAATCTGCAGCCTCAATGGTGCATAGTCAAATAAAGAGGCAGTGTGCTGCTTGACAGCATGTTGGAATACAATGGCTTCTGCTAACTTCCACTAGAATGCCACAAGTCTGGTACAACGAGCCATGTTGGATGCAATTGTTTGTGCAGAGTGATACTGAATCTGCAGCCTCAATGGTGGTACAACCAGCCATGTTGGATGCAATTGTTTGTGCAGAGTGATACTGAATCTGCAGCCTCAATGGTGCATAGTCAAACAAAGAGGCAGTGTGCTGCTTGACAGCATGTTGGAATACAATGGCTTGTGCTAACTTCCACTAGAATGCCACAAGTCTGGTACAACGAGCCATGATGGATGCAATTGTTTGTGCAGAGTGATACTGAATCTGCAGCCTCAATGGTGCATAGTCAAATAAAGAGGCAGTGTGCTGCTTGACAGCATGTTGGAATACAATGGCTTATGCTAACTTCCACTAGAATGCCACAAGTCTGGTACAACGAGCCATGTTGGATGCAATTGTTTGTGCAGAGTGATACTGAATCTGCAGCCTCAATGGTGGTACAACCAGCCATGTTGGATGCAGTTGTTTGTGCAGAGTGATACTGAATCTGCAGCCTCAATGGTGCATAGTCAAACAAAGAGGCAGTGTGCTGCTTGACAGCATGTTGGAATACAATGGCTTGTGCTAACTTCCACTAGAATGCCACAAGTCTGGTACAACGAGCCATGATGGATGCAATTGTTTGTGCAGAGTGATACTGAATCTGCAGCCTCAATGGTGCATAGTCAAATAAAGAGGCAGTGTGCTGCTTGACAGCATGTTGGAATACAATGGCTTGTGCTAACTTTCACTAGAATGCCACAAGTCTGATACAATGAGCCATGTTGGATGCAATTGTTTGTGCAGAGTGATACTGAATCTGCAGCTTCAATGGTGCATAGTCAAATAAAGAGGCAGTGTGCTGCTTGACAGCATGTTGGAATACAATGGCTTGTGCTAACTTCTACTAGAATGCCACAAGTCTGGTACAACGAGCCATGTTGGATGCAATTGTTTGTGCAGAGTGATACTGAATCTGCAGCCTCAATGGTGCTTAGTCAAATAAAGAGGCAGTGTGCTGCTTGACAGCATGTTGGAATACAATGGCTTGTGCTAACTTCCACTAGAATGCCACAAGTCTGGTACAACGAGCCATGTTGGATGCAATTGTTTGTGCAGAGTGATACTGAATCTGCAGCCTCAATGGTGCATAGTCAAATAAAGAGGCAGTGTGCTGCTTGACAGCATGTTGGAATACAATGGCTTGTGCTAACTTCCACTAGAATGCCACAAGTCTGGTACAACGAGCCATGTTGGATGCAACTGTTTGTGCAGAGTGATACTGAATCTGCAGCCTCAATGGTGCATAGTCAAATAAAGAGGCAGTGTGCTGCTTGACAGCATGTTGGAATACAATGGCTTGTGCTAACTTCCACTAGAATGCCACAAGTCTGGTACAACGAGCCATGTTGGATGCAACTGTTTGTGCAGAGTGATACTGAATCTGCAGCGTCAAATAAAGAGGCAGTGTGCTGCTTGACAGCATTTTGGAATACAATGGCTTGTGCTAGCTTCCACTAGAATACCACAAGTCTGGTACAACGAGCCATGTTGGATGCAACTGTTTGTGCAGAGTGATACTGAATCTGCAGCCTCAATGGTACATAGTCAAATAAAGAGGCAGTGTGCTGCTTGACAGCATTTTGGAATACAATGGCTTGTGCTAGCTTCCACTAGAATACCACAAGTCTGGTACAATGAGCCATGTTGGATGCAACTGTTTGTGCAGAGTGATACTGAATCTGCAGCCTCAATGGTACATAGTCAAATAAAGAGGCAATGTGCTGCTTGACAGCATTTTGGAATACAATGGCTTGTGCTAGCTTCCACTAGAATACCACAAGTCTGGAACAACGAGCCATGTTGGAGGCAGCTGTTTGTGCAGAGTGATACTGAATCTGCAGCGTCAAATAAAGAGGCAGTGTGCTGCTTGACAGCATTTTGGAATACAATGGCTTGTGCTAGCTTCCACTAGAATACCACAAGTCTGGTACAACGAGCCATGTTGGAGGCAACTCTTTGTACAGAGTGATACTGAATCTGCAGCCTCAATGGTGCATAGTCAAATAAAGAGGCAGTGTGCTGCTTGACAGCATGTTGAAATACAATAGCTTGTGCTAACTTCCACTAGAATGCCACAAGTCTGATACAACAAGCCATGTTGGATGCAATTGTTTGTGCAGAGTGATACTGAATCTGCAGCCTCAATGGTACATAGTCAAATAAAGAGGCAGTGTGCTGCTTGACAGCATTTTGGAATACAATGGCTTTTGCTAGCTTCCACTAGAATACCACAAGTCTGGTACAACGAGCCATGTTGGAGGCAACTGTTTGTACAGAGTGATACTGAATCTGCAGCCTCAATGGTGCATAGTCAAATAAAGAGGCAGTGTGCTGCTTGACAGCATGTTTAAATACAATAGCTTGTGCTAACTTCCACTAGAATGCCACAAGTCTGGTACAACAAGCCATGTTGGAATAGTCAAATAAAGAGGCAGTGTGCTGCTTGACAGCATGTTGAAATACAATAGCTTGTGCTAACTTCCACTAGAATGCCACAAGTCTGGTACAACAAGCCATGTTGGATGCAATTGTTTGTGCAGAGTGATACTGAATCTGCAGCCTCAATGGTGCATAGTCAAATAAAGAGGCAGTGTGCTGCTTGACAGCATGTTGGAATACAATGGCTTGTGCTAACTTCCACTAGAATGCCACAAGTCTGGTACAACGAGCCATGTTGGATGCAATTGTTTGTGCAGAGTGATACTGAATCTGCAGCCTCAATGGTGGTACAACCAGCCATGTTGGATGCAATTGTTTGTGCAGAGTGATACTGAATCTGCAGCCTCAATGGTGCATAGTCAAACAAAGAGGCAGTGTGCTGCTTGACAGCATGTTGGAATACAATGGCTTGTAACTTCCACTAGAATGCCACAAGTCTGGTACAATGAGCCATGATGGATGCAATTGTTTGTGCAGAGTGATACTGAATCTGCAGCCTCAATGGTGCATAGTCAAATAAAGAGGCAGTGTGCTGCTTGACAGCATGTTGGAATACAATGGCTTGTGCTAACTTTCACTAGAATGCCACAAGTCTGATACAATGAGCCATGTTGGATGCAATTGTTTGTGCAGAGTGATACTGAATCTGCAGCTTCAATGGTGCATAGTCAAATAAAGAGGCAGTGTGCTGCTTGACAGCATGTTGGAATACAATGGCTTGTGCTAACTTCCACTAGAATGCCACAAGTCTGGTACAACGAGCCATGTTGGATGCAATTGTTTGTGCAGAGTGATACTGAATCTGCAGCCTCAATGGTGCTTAGTCAAATAAAGAGGCAGTGTGCTGCTTGACAGCATGTTGGAATACAATGGCTTGTGCTAGCTTCCACTAGAATACCACAAGTCTGGTACAACAAGCCATGTTGGAGGCAACTGTTTGTGCAGAGTGATACTGAATCTGCAGCCTCAATGGTAGATAGTCAAATAAAGAGGCAGTGTGCTGCTTGACAGCATTTTGGAATACAATGGTTTGTGCTAGCTTCCACTAGAATACCACAAGTCTGGTACAACGAGCCATGTTGGATGGAACTGTTTGTGCAGAGTGATACTGAATCTGCAGCCTCAATGGTACATAGTCAAATAAAGAGGCAGTGTGCTGCTTGACAGCATTTTGGAATACAATGGCTTGTGCTAGCTTCCACTAGAATACCACAAGTCTGGTACCACGAGCCATGTTGGAAGCAACTGTTTGTGCAGAGTGATACTGAATCTGCAGCCTCAATGGTACATAGTCAAATAAAGAGGCAGTGTGCTGCTTGAAAGCATTTTGGAATACAATGGCTTGTGCTAGCTTCCACTAGAATACCACAAGTCTGGTACCACGAGCCATGTTGGAGGCAACTGTTTGTGCAGAGTGATACTGAATCTGCAGCGTCAAATAAAGAGGCAGTGTGCTGCTTGACAGCATTTTGGAATACAATGGCTTGTGCTAGCTTCCACTAGAATGCCACAAGTCTGGTACAACGAGCCATGTTGGATGCAACTGTTTGTGCAGAGTGATACTGAATCTGCAGCATCAAATAAAGAGGCAGTGTGCTGCTTGACAGCATTTTGGAATACAATGGCTTGTGCTAGCTTCCACTAGAATACCACAAGTCTGGTACAATGAGCCATGTTGGATGCAACTGTTTGTGCAGAGTGATACTGAATCTGCAGCCTCAATGGTACATAGTCAAATAAAGAGGCAGTGTGCTGCTTGACAGCATTTTGGAATACAATGGCTTGTGCTAGCTTCCACTAGAATACCACAAGTCTGGAACAACGAGCCATGTTGGAGGCAGCTGTTTGTGCAGAGTGATACTAAATCTGCAGCCTCAATGGTACATAGTCAAATAAAGAGGCAGTGTGCTGCTTGACAGCATGTTGGAATACAATGGCTTGTGCTAGCTTCCACTAGAATACCACAAGTCTGGTACCACGAGCCATGTTGGAGGCAACTGTTTGTGCAGAGTGATACTGAATCTGCAGCATCAAATAAAGAGGCAGTGTGCTGCTTGACAGCATTTTGGAATACAATGGCTTGTGCTAGCTTCCACTAGAATACCACAAGTCTGGTACAACGAGCCATGTTGGAGGCAACTGTTTGTGCAGAGTGATACTGAATCTGCAGCCTCAATGGTACATAGTCAAATAAAGAGGCAGTGTGCTGCTTGACAGCATTTTGGAATACAATGGCTTTTGCTAGCTTCCACTAGAATACCACAAGTCTGGTACAATGAGCCATGTTGGAGGCAACTGTTTGTGCAGAGTGATACTGAATCTGCAGCCTCAATGGTACATAGTCAAATAAAGAGGCAGTGTGCTGCTTGACAGCATTTTGGAATACAATGGCTTGTGCTAGCATCCACTAGAACACCACAAGTCTGGTACCACGAGCCATGTTGGAAGCAACTGTTTGTGCAGAGTGATACTAAATCTGCAGCCTCAATGGTACATAGTCAAATAAAGAGGCAGTGTGCTGCTTGAAAGCATTTTGGAATACTATGGCTTGTGCTAGCTTCCACTAGAATACCACAAGTCTGGTACCACGAGCCATGTTGGAGGCAACTGTTTGTGCAGAGTGATACTGAATCTGCAGCGTCAAATAAAGAGGCAGTGTCCAGCATGACAGCAATTTGGATTACAACGGCTTGTGCTAGCTTCCACTAGAATACCACAAGTCTGGTACAACGAGCCATGTTGGAGGCAACTGTTTGTACAGAGTGATACTGAATCTGCAGCCTCAATGGTGCATAGTCAAATAAAGAGGCAGTGTGCTGCTTGACAGCATGTTGAAATACAATAGCTTGTGCTAACTTCCACTAGAATGCCACAAGTCTGGTACAACAAGCCATGTTGGATGCAATTGTTTGTGCAGAGTGATACTGAACCTGCAGCCTCAATGGTACATAGTCAAATAAAGAGGCAGTGTGCTGCTTGACAGCATTTTGGAATACAATGGCTTTTGCTAGCTTCCACTAGAATACCACAAGTCTGGTACAACGAGCCATGTTGGAGGCAACTGTTTGTACAGAGTGATACTGAATCTGCAGCCTCAATGGTGCATAGTCAAATAAAGAGGCAGTGTGCTGCTTGACAGCATGTTGAAATACAATAGCTTGTGCTAACTTCCACTAGAATGCCACAAGTCTGGTACAACAAGCCATGTTGGATGCAATTGTTTGTGCAGAGTGATACTGAATCTGCAGCGTCAAATAAAGAGGCAGTGTGCTGCTTGACAGCATTTTGGAATACAATGGCTTGTGCTAGCTTCCACTAGAATACCACAAGTCTGGTACAATGAGCCATGTTGGAGGCAACTGTTTGTGCATAGTGATACTGAATCTGCAGCCTCAATGGTAGATAGTCAAATAAAGAGGCAGTGTGCTGCTTGACAGCATGTTGGAATACAATGGCTTGTGCTAACTTCCACTAGAATGCCACAAGTCTGGTACAACGAGCCATGTTGGATGCAATTGTTTGTGCAGAGTGATACTGAATCTGCAGCCTCAATGGTGGTACAACCAGCCATGTTGGATGCAATTGTTTTTCAGAGTGATACTGAATCTGCAGCCTCAATGGTGCATAGTCAAACAAAGAGGCAGTGTGCTGCTTGACAGCATGTTGGAATACAATGGCTTGTGCTAACTTCCACTAGAATGCCACAAGTCTGGTACAATGGGCCATGATGGATGCAATTGTTTGTGCAGAGTGATACTAAATCTGCAGCCTCAATGGTGCATAGTCAAATAAAGAGGCAGTGTGCTGCTTGACAGCATGTTGGAATACAATGGCTTGTGCTAACTTTCACTAGAATGCCACAAGTCTGATACAATGAGCCATGTTGGATGCAATTGTTTGTGCAGAGTGATACTGAATCTGCAGCTTCAATGGTGCATAGTCAAATAAAGAGGCAGTGTGCTGCTTGACAGCATGTTGGAATACAATGGCTTGTGCTAACTTCCACTAGAATGCCACAAGTCTGGTACAACGAGCCATGTTGGATGCAATTGTTTGTGCAGAGTGATACTGAATCTGCAGCCTCAATGGTGCATAGTCAAATAAAGAGGCAGTGTGCTGCTTGACAGCATGTTGGAATACAATGGCTTGTGCTAGCTTCCACTAGAATACCACAAGTCTGGTACAACAAGCCATGTTGGAGGCAACTGTTTGTGCAGAGTGATACTGAATCTGCAGCCTCAATGGTACATAGTCAAATAAAGAGGCAGTGTGCTGCTTGACAGCATTTTGGAATACAATGGCTTGTGCTAGCTTCCACTAGAATACCACAAGTCTGGTACTACGAGCCATGTTGGAAGCAACTGTTTGTGCAGAGTGATACTAAATCTGCAGCCTCAATGGTACATAGTCAAATAAAGAGGCAGTGTGCTGCTTGAAAGCATTTTGGAATACAATGGCTTGTGCTAGCTTCCACTAGAATACCACAAGTCTGGTACCACGAGCCATGTTGGAGGCAACTGTTTGTCCAGAGTGATACTGAATCTGCAGCGTCAAATAAAGAGGCAGTGTGCTGCTTGACAGCATTTTGGAATACAATGGCTTGTGCTAGCTTCCACTAGAATACCACAAGTCTGGAACAACGAGCCATGTTGGAGGCAGCTGTTTGTGCAGAGTGATACTAAATCTGCAGCCTCAATGGTGCATAGTCAAATAAAGAGGCAGTGTGCTGCTTGACAGCATGTTGGAATACAATGGCTTGTGCTAACTTTCACTAGAATGCCACAAGTCTGATACAATGAGCCATGTTGGATGCAATTGTTTGTGCAGAGTGATACTGAATCTGCAGCTTCAATGGTGCATAGTCAAATAAAGAGGCAGTGTGCTGCTTGACAGCATGTTGGAATACAATGGCTTGTGCTAACTTCCACTAGAATGCCACAAGTCTGGTACAACGAGCCATGTTGGATGCAATTGTTTGTGCAGAGTGATACTGAATCTGCAGCCTCAATGGTGCATAGTCAAATAAAGAGGCAGTGTGCTGCTTGACAGCATGTTGGAATACAATGGCTTGTGCTAGCTTCCACTAGAATACCACAAGTCTGGTACAACGAGCCATGTTGGATGGAACTGTTTGTGCAGAGTGATACTGAATCTGCAGCCTCAATGGTACATAGTCAAATAAAGAGGCAGTGTGCTGCTTGACAGCATTTTGGAATACAATGGCTTGTGCTAGCTTCCACTAGAATACCACAAGTCTGGTACTACGAGCCATGTTGGAAGCAACTGTTTGTGCAGAGTGATACTAAATCTGCAGCCTCAATGGTACATAGTCAAATAAAGAGGCAGTGTGCTGCTTGAAAGCATTTTGGAATACAATGGCTTGTGCTAGCTTCCACTAGAATACCACAAGTCTGGTACCACGAGCCATGTTGGAGGCAACTGTTTGTCCAGAGTGATACTGAATCTGCAGCGTCAAATAAAGAGGCAGTGTGCTGCTTGACAGCATTTTGGAATACAATGGCTTGTGCTAGCTTCCACTAGAATACCACAAGTCTGGTACAACGAGCCATGTTGGATGCAACTGTTTGTGCAGAGTGATACTGATTCTGCAGCCTCAATGGTACATAGTCAAATAAAGAGGCAGTGTGCTGCTTGACAGCATTTTGGAATACAATGGCTTGTGCTAGCTTCCACTAGAATACCACAAGTCTGGTACAATGAGCCATGTTGGATGCAACTGTTTGTGCAGAGTGATACTGAATCTGCAGCCTCAATGGTACATAGTCAAATAAAGAGGCAGTGTGCTGCTTGACAGCATTTTGGAATACAATGGCTTGTGCTAGCTTCCACTAGAATACCACAAGTCTGGAACAACGAGCCATGTTGGAGGCAGCTGTTTGTGCAGAGTGATACTAAATCTGCAGCCTCAATGGTACATAGTCAAATAAAGAGGCAGTGTGCTGCTTGACAGCATGTTGGAATACAATGGCTTGTTCTAGCTTCCACTAGAATACCACAAGTCTGGTACCACGAGCCATGTTGGAGGCAACTGTTTGTGCAGAGTGATACTGAATCTGCAGCGTCAAATAAAGAGGCAGTGTGCTGCTTGACAGCATTTTGGAATACAATGGCTTGTGCTAGCTTCCACTAGAATACCACAAGTCTGGTACAACGAGCCATGTTGGAGGCAACTGTTTGTGCAGAGTGATACTGAATCTGCAGCCTCAATGGTAGATAGTCAAATAAAGAGGCAGTGTGCTGCTTGACAGCATTTTGGAATACAATGGCTTGTGCTAGCTTCCACTAGAATACCACAAGTCTGGAACAACGAGCCATGTTGGAGGCAGCTGTTTGTGCAGAGTGATACTAAATCTGCAGCCTCAACGGTACATAGTCAAATAAAGAGGCAGTGTGCTGCTTGACAGCATGTTGGAATACAATGGCTTGTGCTAGCTTCCACTAGAATACCACAAGTCTGGTACAACGAGCCATGTTGGAGGCAACTGTTTGTGCAGAGTGATACTGAATCTGCAGCCTCAATGGTACATTGTCAAATAAAGAGGCAGTGTGCTGCTTGACAGCATTTTGGAATACAATGGCTTGTGCTAGCTTCCACTAGAATACCACAAGTCTGGAACAACGAGCCATGTTGGAGGCAGCTGTTTGTGCAGAGTGATACTAAATCTGCAGCCTCAATAGTACATAGTCAAATAAAGAGGCAGTGTGCTGCTTGACAGCATGTTGGAATACAATGGCTTGTTCTAGCTTCCACTAGAATACCACAAGTCTGGTACCACGAGCCATGTTGGAGGCAACTGTTTGTGCAGAGTGATACTGAATCTGCAGCGTCAAATAAAGAGGCAGTGTGCTGCTTGACAGCATTTTGGAATACAATGGCTTGTGCTAGCTTCCACTAGAATACCACAAGTCTGGAACAACGAGCCATGTTGGAGGCAGCTGTTTGTGCAGAGTGATACTAAATCTGCAGCCTCAATGTTCCAGATACAAAGAAAGAGGCAGTGTGCTGCTTGACAGCATGTTGGAATACAATGGCTTGTGCTAGCTTCCACTAGAATACCACAAGTCTGGTACCACGAGCCATGTTGGAGGCAACTGTTTGTGCAGAGTGATACTGAATCTGCAGCGTCAAATAAAGAGGCAGTGTGCTGCTTGACAGCATTTTGGAATACAATGGCTTGTGCTAGCTTCCACTAGAATACCACAAGTCTGGTACAACGAGCCATGTTGGAGGCAACTGTTTGTGCAGAGTGATACTGAATCTGCAGCCTCAATGGTACATAGTCAAATAAAGAGGCAGTGTGCTGCTTGACAGCATTTTGGAATACAATGGCTTTTGCTAGCTTCCACTAGAATACCACAAGTCTGGTACAACGAGCCATGTTGGAGGCAACTGTTTGTGCAGAGTGATACTGAATCTGCAGCCTCAATGGTACATAGTCAAATAAAGAGGCAGTGTGCTGCTTGACAGCATTTTGGAATACAATGGCTTGTGCTACCTTCCACTAGAATACCACAAGTCTGGTACCACGAGCCATGTTGGAAGCAACTGTTTGTGCAGAGTGATACTAAATCTGCAGCCTCAATGGTACATAGTCAAATAAAGAGGCAGTGTGCTGCTTGAAAGCATTTTGGAATACAATGGCTTGTGCTAGCTTCCACTAGAATACCACAAGTCTGGTACCATGAGCCATGTTGGAGGCAACTGTTTGTGCAGAGTGATACTGAATCTGCAGCCTCAATGGTACATAGTCAAATAAAGAGGCAGTGTGCTGCTTGACAGCATTTTGGAATACAATGGCTTGTGCTAGCTTCCACTAGAATACCACAAGTCTGGTACAACGAGCCATGTTGGATGCAACTGTTTGTGCAGAGTGATACTGAATCTGCAGCCTCAATGGTACATAGTCAAATAAAGAGGCAGTGTGCTGCTTGACAGCATTTTGGAATACAATGGCTTGTGCTAGCTTCCACTAGAATACCACAAGTCTGGAACAACGAGCCATGTTGGAGGCAGCTGTTTGTGCAGAGTGATACTAAATCTGCAGCCTCAATGGTACATAGTCAAATAAAGAGGCAGTGTGCTGCTTGACAGCATGTTGGAATACAATGGCTTGTGCTAGCTTCCACTAGAATACCACAAGTCTGGTACCACGAGCCATGTTGGAGGCAACTGTTTGTGCAGAGTGATACTGAATCTGCAGCATCAAATAAAGAGGCAGTGTGCTGCTTGACAGCATTTTGGAATACAATGGCTTGTGCTAGCTTCCACTAGAATACCACAAGTCTGGTACAACGAGCCATGTTGGAGGCAACTGTTTGTGCGGAGTGATACTGAATCTGCAGCCTCAATGGTACATAGTCAAATAAAGAGGCAGTGTGCTGCTTGACAGCATTTTGGAATACAATGGCTTTTGCTAGCTTCCACTAGAATACCACAAGTCTGGTACAACGAGCCATGTTGGAGGCAACTGTTTGTGCAGAGTGATACTGAATCTGCAGCCTCAATGGTACATAGTCAAATAAAGAGGCAGTGTGCTGCTTGACAGCATTTTGGAATACAATGGCTTGTGCTAGCTTCCACTAGAATACCACAAGTCTTGTACAACAAGCCATGTTGAATGCAACTGTTTGTGCAGAGTGATACTGAATCTGCAGCCTCAATGGTACATAGTCAAATAAAGAGGCAGTGTGCTGCTTGACAGCATTTTGGAATACAATGGCTTGTGCTAGCTTCCACTAGAATACCACAAGTCTGGTACAACGAGCCATGTTGGATGCAACTGTTTGTGCAGAGTGATACTGAATCTGCAGCCTCAATGGTACATAGTCAAATAAAGAGGCAGTGTGCTGCTTGACAGCATTTTGGAATACAATGGCTTGTGCTAGCTTCCACTAGAATACCACAAGTCTGGAACAACGAGCCATGTTGGAGGCAGCTGTTTGTGCAGAGTGATACTAAATCTGCAGCCTCAATGGTACATAGTCAAATAAAGAGGCAGTGTGCTGCTTGACAGCATGTTGGAATACAATGGCTTGTGCTAGCTTCCACTAGAATACCACAAGTCTGGTACCACGAGCCATGTTGGAGGCAACTGTTTGTGCAGAGTGATACTGAATCTGCAGCATCAAATAAAGAGGCAGTGTGCTGCTTGACAGCATTTTGGAATACAATGGCTTGTGCTAGCTTCCACTAGAATACCACAAGTCTGGTACAACGAGCCATGTTGGAGGCAACTGTTTGTGCGGAGTGATACTGAATCTGCAGCCTCAATGGTACATAGTCAAATAAAGAGGCAGTGTGCTGCTTGACAGCATTTTGGAATACAATGGCTTTTGCTAGCTTCCACTAGAATACCACAAGTCTGGTACAACGAGCCATGTTGGAGGCAACTGTTTGTGCAGAGTGATACTGAATCTGCAGCCTCAATGGTACATAGTCAAATAAAGAGGCAGTGTGCTGCTTGACAGCATTTTGGAATACAATGGCTTGTGCTAGCTTCCACTAGAATACCACAAGTCTTGTACAACAAGCCATGTTGAATGCAACTGTTTGTGCAGAGTGATACTGAATCTGCAGCCTCAATGGTACATAGTCAAATAAAGAGGCAGTGTGCTGCTTGACAGCATTTTGGAGTACAATGGCTTGTGCTAGCTTCCACTAGAATACCACAAGTCTGGTACAACAAGCCATGTTGGAGGCAACTGTTTGTGCAGAGTGATACTGAATCTGCAGCCTCAATGGTACATAGTCAAATAAAGAGGCAGTGTGCTGCTTGACAGCATGTTGGAATACAATGGCTTGTGCTAACTTCCACTAGAATACCACAATGGAAACCCGCGAAGTCGTCTGAAAATGTCGGACGCGCTATCGGTCTTGCACGAGGCGCCCGGGCAGGCCTCCACCGTTGATACTGCCTCGGTTTCGCTCTCATCGGAGAGTCAAGTCGTGGGCGGGACTTCCCCGTCCGAAGTTTTGGGCGAAAGCCTAGAAAATCTCGCCCTGAAAAAGGGTCCCAGTGCCGCCTCCGGCGGCGGCGACACGCGCTCTAGCGTCGCCAGCAGCTCGGCTCGCGGCCCCGGCGCGCGAGGCAAGCGCAGCGGCCGCAAGTTTCGCGGTCGGGGCGGCAGCTCCGCAGCCGTAGGCGCGGAGGCCGCCCCGTCCGTCTCAGTCTCGGACGCCGGCTCTGTCGGCGTCTCCAGCGCAGCGCCCCCTGGCGGCGGCGTCCAAAAGCGGGCCCGGCCGGCCGGCACGCCGTCCAGCCAAGGGGAGAAGAAGCGGCCGAAATCCCTCAATTTCGCTGAGGCGGCCAAGCGAGCGCTCCAGGTCGGCGTCATCTATCGCGGTGACTCGCTAGGCAACCTGGACGAAGCGGCGGCGGAGTTTATCCGCTCGGAGACGATCAAGGCGATCGACGAGGCTGAGGGCATTGTGCCCCAGTTCGAGGAGTCGGGCCTCAAGAGCGGCGTCTTCCTGGTGACGTGCGCGGACCAGAAGTCGCTCGACTGGCTCAAGACGTTCGTCGCGGGGCTTCGGCTCGGCGACAAGCAGCTCAGCGTCCTGCCAGCGGAGGACCTGCTGAGGCGGACGAAGATGGTGGTGTTCGTTCCCGGAAAGCCTTCCGAGACGGACACCATTCTCTCTCGTCTGTCGAAGCAGAATCCGTCGCTGGCGGTGGCGCAGTGGCGCGTCTACCACAGAGACGCCTCTGACAAGGGCGTCCGCCTGATTCTGGGGGTGGACGACGAGTCGGTAGTGGCTCTTCAGGCCATGCAGTTCCGTCCGTACTTCGAGCTCAGCAGGGTTCTGTTCAACTTTGCTGGGCAGAAGTCGGAGGAGAAGTAACGGTGACACGAAGGCAGCGTGGACGCCCTTTCAATGACGTCGTCACGCCTCCTCGTCACTCAGATTAACTTGCAGCATTGTAAGGCGGCGACAGGAGTGCTTGTCCGTCGCTTTGCAGAAACGCATACATTTCCTATGCTAGCTCTCATCCAAGAGCCCTGGGTCTACGAGAAGAGGATCTGCGGTCTCTCTGGACAACAGGGAAGTTTGTTTTGGGCCACTGGTGTCCAAGTTCCCAGAGCCTGTATCTTCGTCAGGCATGGTCTCTCAGTTTCAGCGCTGCCTCAGCTCTGCGCTCGCGACGTCGCAGCGGTGCTGGTCAACTTCCAGTGGCGGGGCAGGTCGCGCAAAGTCATCTTCGCCTCAGTCTACCTTCCCAGCGACTCGCCGACGTTACCACCATCGGCAGAGTTCGGGGCGCTCGTCGCCTTCAGCCGCGCGAAGCAGCTGCCTCTCGTAGTGGGCTGCGACGCCAACTCACATCACACGGTGTGGGGCAGTTCAGACACGAATGCCCGGGGCGACGCTCTCCTCAACTACCTGGTCAGCGTCGACTTAGAGGTGCTCAATGTCGGTGGTAAGCCGACATTCGTGACCAGCGCTCGTCGTGAAGTCTTGGACATCACTCTGTGTTCTAGAGACTTTGCGTGTGAAGTGAAGAATTGGCGCGTCTCTGATGAGACGTCCTTTTCGGATCACATGCAAATCTGTTTCAGCCTAGCGTTAGATCCGCCGCCGCCGGTCTTCTACCGAGACAGGCGGGCAACAGACTGGCAGCGATTCACGGAGTCGCTGACGAGACGGTGGGGCCGCCCAACAGCTGCTCAGCAGCTTGACTCGGCCGAGTCCATCGAAGGGGAGTTGTCAACGCTGTATCGCCACGTCGGCGCTGCGTTTAGAGAAGCATGTCCAGAGAAGCGGCTGCGCCTTGGGCGTCGGGTCCCCTGGTGGACTCGTCAGCTTGGCGAACTGCGCCGAGAAGCTAGGCGCCTCTGGAGGCGCTACTACGCGTCCAAATCCGCTTTGGACTGGGAGGCATACCGCGCGGTGCAGCGCCAATTCAAGCGCCAACTACGCCAAGCAAAGACCTCTTCATGGAGGGAGTTCTGCTCATCCATTGAGGGAAGTTCTGCAGTTTCGAAGCTGTATATGGTGTTGTCTACGGACAAGCGTGTGCGTCTGGGTATGCTGCGCCTGCCGACAGGCGAGTGCACGGCTGGTAGGGGGGAGGCTCTCTCTCACCTGCTGTCCGTCCACTTTCCTGGCAGCAGCGCAGCAACGGCGCCGGCCAGTCCGGAACCGCTGCCGCAGGCGCGGCCGGACTGGCGCCTGGCCCACCAGATCGTCTCAGAAATGAGGGTGAAATGGGCGATCTCGTCCTTCTCGCCCTTCAAAGCCCCGGGGGAGGATGAGGTGTTCCCTGCCCTCTTGCAGAAGGGGTTGCCCACCCTGCTAGTCAGTCTGTGCAACGTGTTTCGCGCCTCGATCGCTCTGGGCTACATCCCCAGGGCGTGGCGTCGAGTCAGGGTGGTCTTCATCCCAAAGCCCGCCAAAGAAGATTACGCGAATGCAAAGTCGTTCAGGCCAATCAGCCTCTCGTCGTTCCTTCTGAAGGCGCTCGAGAGGCTCGTCGACAGGTTCCTACGGGACACTGTCCTGGCTCGAAGTCCGCTGCACGCGTGTCAGCACGCGTACCAAGCGGGTAAGTCTACTGAGACGGCTCTTAACTCGCTCGTCAGCCGTCTCAGCCAGTCGTTGGAGGCCGGGCAGTTTGCCATGGCGGCCTTCTTTGATATTGAGGGGGCATTTGACAATGCCCCCTTCCAAGCGATCTCACAGGCGTTGCAGGGCCGCGCGGCGCCGCCGGCCCTCGTCACCTGGGTGGAGAGCATGCTCAAGCAGCGCCTGGTCACCGCCACCATGGAGGACTGCTCAAAGGTAGTCAGCGTCCAGCGCGGCTGTCCCCAGGGGGGCGTCCTCTCGCCCCTTCTGTGGTCACTCGTGGTGGATAGTCTTTTGGTGTCACTCGAACGCCAAGGCATTTTCGCTCAGATGTACTCTGACGACGGCGCCATTGTCGTCAGTGGCATGTGTCTCAGCACAATTTGTGCTTTGATACAGCAAGCGTTGCGTTCCACAGACCGCTGGTGCGTGGAGCGAGATTTGGCCATTCAACCGGCCAAGACCGAATTGGTTCTCTTCACGCGGCGACGGAAGCTGCAAGGCCTCCGCCTGCCAAAGCTGGGGAACACTCAGCTACAGCTGTCAAGTCAGGTCAAGTATTTGGGCGTCACGCTCGACGCCAAGCTTACATGGGCGGCGCATGTCTCAAGCAAAGCCGCCAAAGGAGTTCGCGCCTTCTGGCAGGTTAAGAGAGCGGTCGGCTCCAAATGGGGTCTGACTGCCACTGTTGTGCATTGGCTGTACACAGTAGTCGTTCGCCCTATGCTTACCTATGCCGCACTGGTTTGGTGGCCCAGGGTAGAGATTGAAACTGCTCGCATTCAGCTAAGCAAGGTCCAGAGACTGGCGTGCCTCTGCATGACAGGGGCCATGGTGTCGACGCCGACGGCCGCGCTGGAGGTCCTGCTGGGCTTGCCACCGCTGGACGTCGTCGTCAAGGCTTCAGCCATGTCTGCTTGCTACCGACTCAAGCGGACTGGCCAGTGGCGCGGTGCGCGCGGTCCACACTCGCTCATCGAGGGGCAACTACTCGCTGCCGCGCCCGCAGCTGCACTCAGGGCCGACTCTATCGGTCCTGAGTTTAGTTTTGAGATGGACTTTTCCATTAAGGTTCACTCGCGGCAAGAGTGGGCGGCTGGGCGGCCGCCAGAGACGACGATGGCCGCTGTGGCTTGCTACACTGACGGCTCAAGCATTCGTCGCGCTGGCGTCGGCGCCGGCGTGTACATTCCGTCTCTGAACGTGGAGCAATCGATACCGCTTGGTAGAAGTGCAACCGTCTTTCAGGCGGAAGTTTTGGCCATCAGCTACGCTGCCCAGCATCTGGCGGGGCTGGAGGTTGGCGAGGAGGACGTCGCGATTTTCTCTGATAGTCGCGCCGCCCTCCTGGCCATTAGTTCCTGCAAGACGAGCTCTCGTCTTGTACGGGAGTGCAGAAATGCGCTCAACGCTATTCGTGCTCGGAGCATTCAACTGTTCTGGGTTCCAGGACACTCAGGGGTTGCAGGAAACGAACGCGCCGACGCTCTGGCTCGTGCCGGATCGCTGACGCCGTTTGTAGGTCCGGAGCCGGCGCTCGCCGTCAGTCCGGCCTTAGTCCATCAGCAACTCGACGCCTGGAGACGCAGAGAGCACCGCCTCCGCTGGGATGCTCTCCAGTCTTGCCGACAGGCCAAGGAACTGATCGCGGGCCCGTCAAAGGACCTGTCCAGGAGAGTTCTCAAGCTGCCGCGTGCAGTGGCACGTGTAGTGTGCGGTGTGCTTTCAGGCCACTATCTCAATGCGCACTTTCGGCGCATCGGCCTCGCCGACAGCCAAGTGTGTCTCAAGTGCGGGGTGGAGGACGAAACGTGTCTTCACTTCCTAGGGCAGTGCGACGCCCTCGCGGTGTTGCGCCTCAGACTGTGGGGAATGGCGTACGCCACTCCCCAGCAGATTCGAGAGCTCTCTCTAAAAGATGTCCTGGGGCTGTGCCATGCCTCTGGACGCTTCGAGGAGCTCTAAGAGTGAACGTTGCTTTGGGGTATTCTAAATGGGCCTTTCAAAGGCTTCCTAGAGTCGCCCCCAAACCAACAACAACAACAACAAGCTGCTTGACAGCGTTTTGGAATACAATGGTTTGTGCTAGCTTCCACTAGAATACCACAAGTCTGGTACAATGAGCCATGTTGGAGGCAACTGTTTGTGCAGAGTGATACTGAATCTGCAGCCTCAATGGTACATAGTCAAATAAAGAGGCAGTGTGCTGCTTGACAGCATTTTGGAATACAATGGCTCGTGCTAGCTTCCACTAGAATACCACAAGTCTGGTACAACGAGCCATGTTGGAGGCAACTGTTTGTGCAGAGTGATACTAAATCTGCAGCCTCAATGGTACATTACATAGTCAAATAAAGAGGCAGTGTGCTGCTTGAAAGCATTTTGGAATACAATGGAGTAGTGGGGGGCATGGGATAGGGCGCAAATATGCGTGGAATGTGCGGAATGCAGTCCAAGCATTCCAAAAATTCCGCGCATATTTGCGCCCTGGCCTATACTTTCTATTGCGCCCTATTAGCGTCCTATCCTTTAATGTTGCGCCCTATTAGCTTCCTATCCTTTAAGACTCGCTTTTTGTAAAAACCAACCAGAGGGTGGCACAATCCCCGAATTTTTTTTTGATTTTTTTGAAAAAAATGTTTCTAGACCGGAATTGGATGGGGAGTCCGATGATCAACTCGAAATTTCGATTTTTACACCGCAACTTTTTTTATGGGCAAAAAACGTTTTTTTGACTCAAAATTTTTGGTATTTCTGTTTTTGGCCCGTAACTTGCGATTTAGAGCTCGAAACTAAAATTTGAAGGCAGATTCGGAATCCTCGTGAAATTGCGCGTCTTTTTGGTGCCAAAATGGCGCGGGTCAAATTTACGCACAAATACAAAAACACGCGTTGAAAATCTGGTTGGATCACAAATTCGAGGTTTTTCGCTTGCGGTTTCTGCAAAACCGGTTTGCGCACCACGAAACCCAGTTCAGATGAAAGCCCGTTTCATTCTGCGTCGAATGAGCTATGAACGGTCAAATTTCGGGCACACGTCTAGATCGAAAATTGCACTTGAAGTTGTCGACTGAGCGACGAAAGTCGACTCGCTGGGAATCAAGTGTTGGGTATAGTTCTTTTTGGGTTCATCCCAGACTAAAGTCTTGCGTGGTCGCATACAGGCACGAAACAACTGCGAATTCCCCGATTTGACTATACCACAAAATATGGTCTGGATTGGCGTACTGTAACGAAAGTGTCACATTGTGCATATTTCTCCACCTTGCCCTAGCAGCTTGCTTCGCCTGCCATTGCTGCAAAATCGGTTTGCGCACCACGAAACCCAGTTCAGATGAAAGCCCATTTCATTCTGCGACGAATGTGCCATAAATGATCAAAATTCGGGCACACGTCTAGATCGAAAATTGCGCTTAAAGTTGTCGACTGAGCGACGAAAGCCGACTCGCTGGGAATCAAGTGTTGGGTATAGTTCTTTTTGGGCTCATCCCAGACTAAAGTCTTGCGTGGTCGCATACAGGCACGAAACAACTGCAAATTCCCCGATTTGACTATACCACAAAATATGGTCTGGATTGGTGTACTGTAACGAAAGTGTCACATTGTGCATATTTCTCCACCTTGCCCTAGCAGCTTGTTTCGCATGCCATTTCTGCAAAACCGGTTTGCGCACCACAAAACCCAGTTCAGATGAAAGCCCGTTTCATTCTGCGACGAATGTGCCATAAATGATCAAAATTCGGGCACACGTCTAGATCGAAAATTGCACTTGAATTTGTCGACTGAGCGACAAAAAAGTCGACTTGCACTGAGTATACCATATACCCCACAGCCACTGGGAAGGGAAATTGCCACTGGGACAGACCATACCTGCCATGGGGAGGGGAGGGGGCTGGAGACGGTTCCCCACCACTCATAAGCCACACACCCTCAACACCCCCACCCACCACACCACTAACGATGTGATAACGTGTGTGTTTCTGTGCGTTTTTCAGTGACATGACCATGAAACAGCAAAATCACGCTGCTTAGACACATACCTGTAACCAGGTCAAGAAGAGTGCGGTGGGGGGGTGGGGGGTGTAAATGGCCGAATTGTGGGGAGAGGGGGGTGGCTGGAGCAAGAAAGTTGGGGTAGCTGGCCATTTTTTGAGTTACATATAATGGTTCTTTTTGGTCAAAAAGGGGTATAAATAGGGTGTAAACAGTGTTATTTAGCTGTTTACAGCAACACCAACACTTACTCACTTTTATTGTCTGACAGGATGAAAATCCCTTGGGAAAATAAAATTCCAGGTGGGTGTCAAAATATGGTGGGGGGAGGGTAACCGCCAGTTACAGGTATGCTTAGACATGACGCATGCGTTTATCAAAGAGCACCTACATTACGCGCTATTTTGGTGGAACATTTCCAATTCTGGACATATATCCATCCTCCTTTTTGTCTCTTATTCCTTTTTTTTTTTTAAACTTTATTTTGACACCACCACACAGCACAAGGCCGTAAACAATCACGAAGATCGGGCGGGTCAGTATCACACGACGTTCTTCTCCCGCGAGGGAAGGTGGGCCGCCACCTGGCACGGATTTCGGGCCGAAGCCCCGGAGCCGCCCTACACCGGAACGATTGTGGTTTAGACCCCTTGCCCAAGGGGGTAGCCGTGGTTTTCGCCCAGCAAGGAATCGAACCCCCGACCTCGCGGTCAGGAATCCAACGCCTTGCGGACTACGCCACAGCCCCACTAATTCCTCCCCCCCCCCTTCCCACATTCCTCCCCACATACAATCGATATGCCCCATACCTGTAACTGGGGGGCACTATTTTTCCAACACCCCCCCCCCCAGATCCCCCAGAAATTTTCCCAAGGAATTTTCACTCTGTATGAAACAATACAAGTGAGTAAATGTTTGTTTTTTTAGTGTTGTTCAGTGTTACATGACCATAAAACAGCTAAATAAATAAAAATACCACTATTTAGAGCCTATTTTGTTTTTAGTACACCGAGTATTTACCAAGTACCAGTATAATTCAAAAAAATGGGTGGCTACCCTCCCACTTTTTGGCCCATTAGCACCCCCCCAGCCAAGTGCTTTTCACGAAGTAGCACCTTTGGTCAAAACAAGGTCAACATGCAGTCTAAATTGCATTTTTAGCTGTTGTATGAGCATACCGTAACCTATGATAAGCGCCCCCTCGTAATAAGTGCCCCGCTTAGAGGCCATCCGTAGTTATAGGCGCTCACCCTATGGCAAGCGCCTCCTTCCCATCATAATTACCACCCTCCTAGAGCTGCAAACCGACATCGGTATATACCGAAATTTCGGTATATACCGAACAAAATGGTCGGTTTCGGTATATACCGATACCGAAAATACCGAACATTTGGTCGGTTTGCAGCTCTACCCCCCTCACAAATTGCATCACACCGTGTAGTCTGAGGTGATCCCACGCAGAACTATAGACACTTCTAGATTCCCAGCAAGTCGACTTTTGTCGCTCAGTCGACAACTTCAAGTGCAATTTTCGATCTAGACGTGTGCCCGAATTTTGACTGTTTATGGCTCATTCGATGCAGAATGAAACGGGCTTTCATCTTAACTGCGTTTTGTGGTGCGTAAACCGGTTTTGCAGAATCGGCATGCAAAACAAGCTGCTAGGGCAAGGTGCAAAAATATGCACAATGTGACACTTTCGTTACAGTACGCCAATTTAGACCATATTTTGGGGTATAGTCAAATCGGGGAATTCGCAGTCGTTTCGTGCCTGTATGCGACCACGCAAGACTTTAGTCTGGGATGAGCCCAAAAAGAACTATACCCAACACTTGATTCCCAGCGAGTCGACTTTCGTCGCTCAGTCGACAACTTCAAGTGCAATTTTCGATCTAGACGTGTGCCCGAAATTTGACCGTTCATAGCTCATTCGACGCAGAATGAAACGGGCTTTCATCTGAACTGGGTTTCGTGGTGCGCAAACCGGTTTTGCAGAAACCGCAAGCGAAAAACCTCGAATTTGTGATCCAACCAGATTTTCAACGCGTGTTTCTGTATTTGTGCGTAAATTTGACCCGCGCCATTTTGGCACCAAAAAGACGCGCAATTTCACGAGGATTCCGAATCTGCCTTCAAATTTTAGTTTCGAGCTCTAAATCGCAAGTTACGGGCCAAAAACAGAAATACCAAAAATTTTGAGTCAAAAAAACGTTTTTTGCCCATAAAAAAAGTTGCGGTGTAAAAATCGAAATTTCGAGTTGATCATCGGACTCCCCATCCAATTCCGGTCTAGAAACATTTTTTTCAAAAAAATCAAAAAAAAATTCGGGGATTGTGCCACCCTCTGGTTGGACTAGGTTGGTTTTTACAAAAAGCGAGTCTTAACATTGCGCCCTATTAGCTTCCTATCCTATAACGTTGCGCCCTATTAGCTTCCTATCCTTTAACGTTGCGCCCTATTAGCGTCCTATCCTTTAACGTTGCGCCCTATTAGCTTCCTATCCTTTAACGTTGCGCCCTATTAGCTTCCTATCCTTTAACGTTGCGCCCTATTAGCTTCCTATCCTTTAACGTTGCGCCCTATTAGCTTCCTATCCTTTAACGTTGCGCCCTATTAGGGTCCTATCCTATAACGTTGCGCCCCAGAGCCGCCCTATACTGAAGACTGAAGAGTTATTTTTAGACTTTTAAAGTTTTGCTCAGGAACTGAACCCCCGGCCGCGCGTATGACAAGCTACATATTTAGCCACAAGCCCACTGGGCAAATATTTTATAGTTCCAAAAGTTTGGCTATGAATGCATAGGTCCATACAGGTGTACAGGCGCACACTACTGTTCATTGTCTGTCTGACAAGGCAACGTATGTACTGTATCACGCGAATAACCCTAGTTAGGGATGAGAATTTTTTTTTTAACTTTTCTTTTTTAAAAAAAAAATTTTCTTTTTTAAAAAAAAAAAGTTGGTCGATTTTTTTTTAAATAAAAAAAAAAATTTTTTTTTTGGCGCTACCGCACCCCGTACGCTTACCACGTGACTTACCGAGACGGCGTTTACTGTACGTCCTCCGCTTTCTTTTGCGGCCTCTTCCCTGCTCCCCACTACCTTTTGGTTGGTTATGATTGTTTGAGTTGCGTTTCGCGCGAATATTTTGAAAATGTTTTTGAAGTAGAATTGGGGAAACCTAAGCTCAGTGAACCAGTGAACCAGTGAACCAGTGAACCGAGAGAAACACACCATAATATTTTAAATGCGTTGACGCTCACTGCTTAACTGTAAAATACTAACAACGCGATCACACACAATAGGCTTGGGCTAATAGGCTTAGGCTCAGGATTTAGGTTCGGGTTCGTGCGAGCGTGCTCGTGTGCGCGTGCCTGTGCGCGTGCACGTGCGTGCTTGAGGATTGCCTTAGGCTTAGGCTTAGGCTTCAGGCTTGTGCAAGCGGGCACGTGTCCACATGCCTGCGTGCCCGCGCGCATGCGTGGGCGCCTGCACGCGGGCACGTGCGTGCGCGCTTGTGAGTTTGTGCGAGCGTGTGAGCGTGCGGGCGTGGGTGTCCTTGTGTATCTGCGCGGTGCGTGCCTGCGCGCGTGCGTGCATGTGCTTGTGTGCGTGCCGCGCGTGCGTGCGTGCGTGCGAGGGTGCGTGCGTGCCTGCAGAGAGCACGTGCGTGCACGCCCATGCGCGCGTGCGTGCGTGCGCGTGCACGCTTGCACGTGTGTGTGCGCATGCGCGCGCGCGTGCGTGCGTGTGCACGCTCGCACCCGTGTGTGCATGTGCGCGCATGCTTGCGTGCGCGTGCGCGTGCGCGCGTGCGTTTGTGCGTGCGTGCGTGCAAGCGCGTGCGTGCGTGCATGCGCATGTGAAATGTGCATGCGCGCCTAAGCCTAAGCCAAAGCCTAAGCTTAAGCGTAAGCCTAAGGAATAAAATAAAATTAAATTAAAAAATTATATAGAATAAACTATTATAAAAATTGTGGCGTGTGATGCGTTGTTTTAGTATTTAACGGTTGAGCAACGAGAGTCGACGCATTTAAAATATTATGGTGTGTTCCTCTTGGTTCACTGGTTCACTGGTTCACTGAGCTTAGGTTTCCCTAGAATTGCTGCTCCGTGTGAGCTGTTGATTGCAAACGTGGCGTTGCCGACGCGGGGGTGTCCCCAATTGCTTGCCGAGTCGAGTCGTCGTACTGTCGGCGAGAAGAAGAGCTGCTGCGGCGCCATTCCTGTCGAACCTTTTTGGCTGGATTGTTCAAGTCAAGGTCAGGATGGATGGATGTATACGTGACTACGTCAGAATTTTATTTACTGTAAAATCGGTTTTAAGCGTCTCCGTTGAATTTATCCACCTTTTGTGGCGACCCACAACCACAAGTGAATTTGCGTTTGAAAATAAATTCCAATAATTTTAACAATTTTTCAATAAATTTCAATAAATAGTCTTTCTTCCTGGTGTTAGCCAAAAGCAAGTGATTGACTGCGCGACACGACACGCACACATTCAGAAGACCCCTGGCCCTGTGCCCCGATCTCGTCGCTTAATACCGATTTTACAGTATCGTATGCATGCATCATAGCATGATGACGTGAGAATAGGTGAGTGTGGGGGTGAGTGTGAGGGATGAATCGCCATTTTTCGGAAGATCTTGTGCACGTCTAAGTCGACTTGTTGTAATGCTCAAAATATGATCTGCCAGTATTTTGCCATTATTGCGATATCACTTTCTTGAAGCTTCAAAAAAAAAAGGAAATTCGGGGGAGGGGTTGGGTTCTGATGCCGATAATCGATGAGTCTTTCGGGCGGGTAGCGTACACCCCCCCCCCCCTTATATCCCCTCCCTGGACAGGTATCCGTATGATCTTTTGTACGCTTTCAAAAACTGGTTTGCAATTGCAAGAGAACGTAAGGGGGCGGAGATTGCAGCGCCTTCAATGGTGCACGGGTTGTTTTTGCGTTTCCCAAACGAGCGTTTTAGTTGATGTTTCGACAGAAAATTCCTTACCTTGATCAGCCACTGCTCGGTACTTAATGGTTGGAATTTCGCGGGTGCCATTGAATAAACGGAGTGGGGATATTGCTGTGCGCTAATGACTAATGAGCCATGGGGATTTCGCAGCAAGCATGCCGCACTGCGCGTTAGAAGATTGGTAGGGATTTCGGTGTGCAATTTGAATTACAGGGCGATTTCAGTTTGGTTGGAGGTGGGGCGGCGGGGGGTTTCGGATTTGGTCTGGAAATTCTTGGGCTGACTTCCTGAGTGTGTGTTTGGCTGTGGCGTGTGTTTGATTCAACGTGTGTGTCTGCAGGTGAGCTGCTGCGCTACGTGGATTCCCTCTTCAAGGACTGCTCTGTGACGGGACGGGACGCCCCTGTCCGTGTGGCTCGGCCACGGCAAGGGCTGCGGCTGCGGCCAACGACGACACAGTGAAGGTGGGCTGCGTCGCATCTACGTATGATCTGAAATTATTGGGGTTTTTTAATCTGAAATTATTTCGCGGTTTGGTAAGCTGTACGATATGGGCTTGGGGTGCTCCTCCCCCTCCCCCCTATAGTAACAAGTGTGATCTGAGAATGCGTAGATTCAGCGACAAACCCACAGCCCCTTCCAGTACGTAAAAGAGACGTCATGCAAACGTGTTTTCGTTCAGGTGCGCATCTCCGTGGGCAGATATTTTCGACCGCCACACCACACTGGCGTGGCAACTCATTCTATGTTGTTTTGCCGCTCGCTGACCGCCCACAAACTGCGCCGACATCTGCTTGCTTGACACGGCCGAGCGGGACGTCTTGGAGTCGGCGTGCCTCTGCTGCCGGCAGCGCCTCTTCCCCACCGGCATCTTCACTGGATTTCATGGGCATGAAGCTTGCTATGAAAGTTACAGTGCGTGCGTCTCCCATTCCCCTCTCTCTCTCTGTATACCTACCCCCCCCCCCCCCCTCCACACTTCCGATCTTGTAAGGGCACCGCGACTGCACCTTTTGACTAGCTCAAATCTCGCCCGTGCCTAGATGCTGGAATGCGTGTGCTAGCTGGTGTTAGCATCCTGAACGGTTCGTTGAAAGTGAAATCGTTTCGGGTAGGTTAAACCCGTCGTGCGTGTTGTGGTGTAGGCTGTCCTGTCGTTGGAAGCGAACGAATTCTTTTGGGCGATGGTCTTTGGGCAAGCACAAGCGTAGCATGCACGCACGCATCACGCGCGCATCCATCGCAAGCAGGCGCGCACGCACGCGTTTCGCCTACGCCCCCGCTTTTCGCGGCCCCCACGGCAACATTGTACGGTGTACGTACATGCTCACGCAGTAGTGCAAAATATCGGCATGGCTCGCTATTTTCCCAATAGGGTTGATGTGCGTGCGTGCGTGCGTGTCGTTGCGTGCGAGCGTGCGTGACAGTGCGTGCATGTCGGTGCCTTCTGCGTGCGTGCGTGCGTGACGGTGCGTGCGAGCGTGCGTGACAGTGCGTGCATGTCGGTGCCTTCTGCGTGCGTGCGTGCGTGACGGTGCGTGCGAGCGTGCGTGACAGTGCGTGCATGTCGGTGCCTTCTGCGTGCGTGCGTGCGTGACGGTGCGTGCGAGCGTGCGTGACAGTGCGTGCATGTCGGTGCCTTCTGCGTGCGTGCGTGCGTGCGTGTGTGACGGTGCGTGCGAGCGTGCGTGCGTGCGTGATACTAATCAAATGAGCCGTAGAAGGCTCACGGAGACGGCAGCGCACTTTTGGCCGCAAAAAGCTAACTGTATTTGTTTAGAAAGTTAACGCGTCTTTTGGACTCTAAAATAGCACCTTACTCGTTCTACACACCAAGGATCGCTTTCGCCGGTGAAATGAGCTGGCAATACGGCTGGCAGCGTTCCTGAGATGAAATCCGAATCAAATGAGCTATAGAACGCTCATGGAGGTTACGGCGCACTTTGAACCGCAAAAGCCAACTGTATTCGTTGAGAATGTTAACGCGTCTTTTGGACTCTAAAATAGCACCTTACTCGTTCTACACACCAAGGATCGCTTTCGCCGGTGAAATGAGCTGGCAATACGGCTGGCAGCGTTGCTGAGATGAAATCCGAATCAAATGAGCGAAATATGGAGATTATGGCGCACTTTGAACCGCAAAAGCCAACTGTATTCGTTGAGAATGTTAACGCGTTTTTTGGACTCTAAAATAGCACCTTACTCGTTCTACACACCAAGGATCGCTTTCGCCGGTGAAATGAGCTGGCAATACGGCTGGCAGCGTTGCTGAGATGAAATCCGAATCAAATGAGCTATGGAGATTATGGCGCACTTTGAACCACAAAAGCCAACTGTATTCGTTTAGAACGTTAACGCGTCTTTTGGACTCTAAAATAGCACCTTACTCGTTCTACACACCAAGGATCGCTTTCGCCGGTGAAATGAGCTGGCAATACGGCTGGCAGCGTTCCTGAGATGAAATCCGAATCAAATGAGCTATAGAACGCTCATGGAGGTTACGGCGCACTTTGAACCGCAAAAGCCAACTGTATTCGTTGAGAATGTTAACGCGTCTTTTGGACTCTAAAATAGCACCTTACTCGTTCTACACACCAAGGATCGCTTTCGCCGGTGAAATGAGCTGGCAATACGGCTGGCAGCGTTGCTGAGATGAAATCCGAATCAAATGAGCAGAATATGGAGATTATGGCGCACTTTGAACCGCAAAAGCCAACTGTATTCGTTGAGAATGTTAACGCGTCTTTTGGACTCTAAAATAGCACCTTACTCGTTCTACACACCAAGGATCGCTTTCGCCGGTGAAATGAGCTGGCAATACGGCTGGCAGCGTTGCTGAGATGAAATCCGAATCAAATGAGCTATGGAGATTATGGCGCACTTTGAACCGCAAAAGCCAACTGTATTCGTTGAGAATGTTAACGCGTCTTTTGGACTCTAAAATAGCACCTTACTCGTTCTACACACCAAGGATCGCTTTCGCCGGTGAAATGAGCTGGCAATACGGCTGGCAGCGTTGCTGAGATGAAATCCGAATCAAATGAGCTATGGAGATTATGGCGCACTTTGAACCGCAAAAGCCAACTGTATTCGTTGAGAATGTTAACGCGTCTTTTGGACTCTAAAATAGCACCTTACTCGTTCTACACACCAAGGATCGCTTTCGCCGGTGAAATGAGCTGGCAATACGGCTGGCAGCGTTGCTGAGATGAAATCCGAATCAAATGAGCTATGGAGATTATGGCGCACTTTGAACCACAAAAGCCAACTGTATTCGTTTAGAACGTTAACGCGTCTTTTGGACTCTAAAATAGCACCTTACTCGTTCTACACACCAAGGATCGCTTTCGCCGGTGAAATGAGCTGGCAATACGGCTGGCAGCGTTGCTGAGATGAAATCCGAATCAAATGAGCTATGGAGATTATGGCGCACTTTGAACCACAAAAGCCAACTGTATTCGTTTAGAACGTTAACGCGTCTTTTGGACTCTAAAATAGCACCTTACTCGTTCTACACACCAAGGATCGCTTTCGCCTGTGAAATGAATGGGGAAGACGGCTGGCTATGTTGCAGAAATGAAAGCCGAATCAAATGAGCGGCTCACGGAGCTGGGGGCGCGCTTTTGACCGCAAAAAGTGAACTAAGTGTGTGTGAGAAGGTGTACCTACCGGTATGTATAGTGACATTTCACGTCGTCCCAACTGGGCTTCATCGCGAATTCATTATACAATTAACGCGGTTGCCACTCACTGCCTCTATCGGGAGAAATCGGCGGTCTTCCACACTGTAGGTACATTCTTCGCTTAGGCTTAGAGTTAGATGTTATTCAAATAGGGGTCTGTAGCTGAAATGCCAAAAAGGGCTGCACGTTGCGTACGGTAATAAACAATTACAAGTCGACACAACGATTGTTGTCAAGCTCAAGAATATGTCATCTAGTCTAGTTTTTAACACATATATTATGTTAAATGACGAGTGCATGTTATGCTGCGGTCCTGGCACACCAAAACGTCCACTCGGAAAAGAAATTTTTTTTTTTAATTTAAAAATTTTTTTTTTAAAAAAGAAAGTTTTTTTTAAAAAAGAAAACTTTTAATTTAAAAATTTTTTTCCACATCCCTAACCCTAGTCAACAAGGCTTTAGGTGGAGACAGTGGTGCACTGCATGTGATTTTCACGTGGAACGCACACTGACTGCATTCCAGTGCAGTGGGACGAGGGCATGAGCAGTGCACTACAACCAATGGCTTCCCCGTTAGTGTCCTCAAAATGTACACCGTCCAATGTGTAGGCACTGACCACCCACGTTTACAAAAGTGTAAATTTTTAAACTCAAATTTCTCGCGCCTGTTGCCGGTACACGTGATTTTCCACGTGGCTGCACAAGCGCACAGCGGCTCTTAGCCGCCTACACTCCTCTAGCCTGGGAGCACGCAAACGAAAGGTCAGTCAGCGGCACTGCGCTGACTACGACTACACTACGACTACGAACGCATGGACGCACGCAAAGAAGACACGTACCGTTGACTAGGTAGGTATGCGCCATTCGTCCAGCCAAGGGAGGAAAGGGGGCTTTGACCCATTCCACGTTAGGTTGATTGCCCCACGCGTCCTTGTACAATGTACTCGACCATTGTAGGGTTAAGCCAATGGACCGCTGATTCCCCGTGACTGTACACGTGATTTTCCACGTGGCTTTCACAACCGCACCGCAGCGCATTTAGTCGCCTACCACGGCTCTAGCCTGGGAGGGCGCCAACGAAAGGTCAGTCAGCTGCACTGCCCCAACTACACTACGACTACGAACGCACGCACGCACGCGCAAATCGACGTTGTCGACACACGTGATTTTCCACGTGGCCTGCACAAGCGCACAGCAGCGCTTAGCCGCCTACACTGCCCTAATAGCCTGGGAGCACGCAAACACCAACGAAAGGTGAGTCAGTGGCAAGGCAATGCCCCAACCACGAACGCACGCACGCACCCGCAAATCGACACCGAACACAGAGTGGCCGCAACTCCTGTACAGTGCAGCTCTATGGCCGAAATGTCATCGATTTATTTACGCAGTGCAGTCGATTCTCGCATTGCACTGCTTTCACGCAGGCCCTCCTATCCCCCCACCTCTGGTGGTTAGCCGCTACTGCATCGATCTACCCACCCGTCCTTTGCCGCATTCCTAGCCGTCTGCAGCCGCGTCCAGTCGAAAGAATCACCCCGCCGCGTTTGGCCCTCGTGCGTCAGTGGAATCGCGCCTACGCAGTTGCTGTAGGATTTTCTTGTCTTGATCCGTCCTATCGTTTGGCCTTTTCTATTCTTGACCACAGAGTGAGTACATTATTGGCATGCCCATGGAATACTAGTAGTAGGAAACCGACCTTTGGGTTACGGTATTCATGTAAAGTACTGTACTAACCGTTCATAGGCTGTTTTCAGTCCAACCGTCACTTTACAATTTTCAAATAGTACTGGTCGATTATGTCCAACGAGAATTGGTCACAAGTGGACTCGTTGGAGGAAGGAGAATAAAAGGAAGTGTAGGCTAGAGTGTCACCGCTTCCAGTGGGTAAAGCTGAAAAAGCCTAAAACGATCGTAAATTAATTAGCTAGTACCATATTTTGTAATTACACAATTTCCATCTGACAGAGCTAATTCTTGTTTCGGGGCTTATGTGTAGACAAGAATTAGCTCGCCCACAGAGAGCCCCTCGTCAGTACAACGCTCTGTGGGCCAGGTACCTACGCGCGTGGTGAAAAAAAATTGGGAACCAACTCGTATACGCTTCGGCGCTGTTTGCTGAGCAGACGAGGTGGTAGAGGCGGTGGGCGGTGGAGTTCAAACCATGCTGAAACCACTGGCGTCCTGGCCGACCACACTGCTAGATGTAGACCTTGGCGACGGCACTGGCCCTGGGCTTTCGGCCACAAACTGCGACGGCGTGTACGGCTCCAGTTTCCAAAATCCCAAATCGTTACCGTAAGTTCCCACTGACGCAGTTCCCCAAATTAAATTGCAAAGTGTAACGGTGGAAGTGACGAGTGAAAACGAACATACTACGACTATGATCGGTAGCCCTCATAGTCCTAAGACTATGCCGGGCCCTGGGAGGAGAAAAGACTATCTAAAAATTTAATAGTTGCTGAACGATTGGGAAAGCCAAAGGAGCACCACAAAGGCGCGTACCTTCCTGCGAATGAAAGCACACAATTCCCAATGAAAGACTTTGAAAAGCCCCTTCCTAAATAGGTGTTAATCAATTCAGTTGTGCGATCCACAAATGCCGCTTTAAAACTGCAGATCCGTCCAATTCTAATTAGCTGACTAATCAAAACCCCTTTGTGCAACCTCACCGGAACATTGCTATCTGTAAAGCCATATCGAATAACCTCAAAGTTGAACAGATCGGTCTTTTGAAACACAGAAGTATCCACCCCGTTGCGTTCATTCACCTTAATATTGAGGTCCAAGAAAGGTACGTTGGTGCCTTCAGCCGTAATTTCCAAGCTCAGTGACTCATGATATATCTGTTTCATAAGCGGGTCTATATCTGCCAAATTCAAAACCAACAGATCATCCACGTACCGAAATGCGATGCAGCTACCCTGCCTCTGGGATTTACAAAAATTAAATTCCATCATACTAAGCGTTAAGTCCGCTAGAAGTGGGGATGCATTGCCTCCCATGGGGACGCCCTTGATCTGCTTAAAGGGAATCCCAGCGAAAACGACATATGTCTCTTGCAATACCGTGCTAATCAAATCTTTAATCTCCCAACGGTTAAAACACATCTGCATCGTACGGACTGCAGTAAATTTACAAAATCCATTGCTGTCAATAGCCAGGTATCCACGGTTGGAGTTTCGTGAGTCTTGTACATACAGTCTCAAATAGTATCCCAAATTCTGCATCCTGTAGGTGGAAGAGCGCGAAGAAGGCGAATTGTCTGACAGTATCCCTGGCTCATGGCAACGTCCAAAGCAACACAGACGCAAGACTCCAGTAAATATAACTGTTTTGTGTGCAATTGGTTTTAAGAAAATAAATTACTATCCGTAGGTGGAGGATCGAGAAGAGGGTGAGCTGTCTGACAGCTTACCTGAGCAGCAGCAAGCCCAAAAGGCCCGGAGTCGTTCCTCTGTGAGTTCATCCTCGTTCACCCTTTGTGGTATTGAGCACCCCATTTCCTGCCTCCACTGTACCATAGGCTTCACCACCCCCAAAGCGCATCCGATTCACTGCCGCGGGTTCGTCGCCACCATGTCAATCGTCAAGAACGTCTCAACAATCTGCTGCCGAATCGAGCAGTGAAAGCCCATCTACACCAGACAGTTTGCCAATCGATGAAGACCTGTTAGACCGCCTTGCTGGATTGAAAAGGAAGACAGCTCCAACTCCTCAACAGGTAGTTACCTAGTTACCTATGCACTCATACATTGTTTTTGCATAACCAATTGTGACTACACTGTAGCTGTTTAGAATGTCTCTCAACCGTCGGGGTCGGCACCTGGTCCCTCTGGCATCTCATCAGCTGTTCCCCAGGGGCCTCTTCCCCCTCCCCAACAGCCTGCCCGTCAACCTGCACCGTCGACGTCACGTGATGGCTGTCCACCCAACTGCACAATCTCTCTTGCTGGACAAAATCGCAGCTCAAAGTTTGGCGCAACTCAGAAGCGATTTCAAGTCAACTTCGGCCCAAACTTCAACATCTCCCAGCACTTGCCAAATGTTATGCGCCACGTTTATGGCACTGCCTTCTCAAACGCTCCTCCGGGCTCGCGCGTAGGCGTGACTCTCAAACATCCAAAACTGTCTGGCTCTGCTGGCGTACCGTTGAAAACCCTCGAACAGGTTTGCATCGTGTTAGATTTTCTAAGTTCCGTACATAGGAAATAACTGAAAATAACGAAATGAAGTTTTGAAAATAGAGCATAATCCATCCACTTCCGCATCTTTCAGGCAGATCCTGACGAAGCCGCTCGAATCTTTGAAGATGTGAGCCAGAGCAACAAGAGCATCGCACACAAGGAATTTGAACTCGAAGCCAACCTCGTGCACCCGAGGACGCAGACTGGCGCTCGACGAATTATCAACCTCCCAACGTCAAAGCAGCGGCATGTTGTCCTTGACCCAAAAGCTTACATGCAGGCGCGGCATGGACGTCATGGATGCCTTACGTCCATTTCCAACAGCGACAATCGATGCTTACTTCGGTGCATAGTCACTGGAATGGCCAGGTACGACAGACAGACAAAAAACAAAAAAAGTACAGTTAATTGTTCCAATGTTTGTCGAAACACGCACGTGTACCGTAAACCCTCAAATACACCCATCCCAAAATTTGCCCAACCCAGGCCAGGTCCTCTCCATGCATTCTATTAAAGGTTTACAGTAGGTACATGTACAATACATGACCTGACTGTGTACTTAAGAGAAAGAAGAGACCGAGATCGAGAATCGCGAAACTTCTACGATAACATTCGTCGTGGTGACAGAGGTCGGAGAAATCTGCAGCAAAACGAAGCCATCCGCTTAGCTCGTCGATGTGGCGTAAATACCGAAGGCCCACATACGCTGAATGACTTGCAGGTTTGAGACATTTTTTTTAAGTTACATGCCGCCTTAACGCCACAATGTTTTTTTTTCAGCAGATACAGCAAGTGTTGACTGATGATGGTTTCCAAATTCGGGCGTTTGATCTTACGCATTGCGCAACGTTGGTTTTCACTGGCCCCCCTGCAGACAACCGAATCAACATCTGCCTGGAAGACAATCATGCCTCACTAATTTGCAGCGTACCTGCATTTCTGTGAGCAAGTTTTTTTCCCTGAAGTATTTCGCTCTTTAAATGTATTAGTTTTTTTAGTGGCTGCAATTCGTATTGCTTTCACTGTGATACCCCATACAATCGCAGAGAACGCCACCAATGAGAAGAACTGTGTCCAAGATGTCGCGTTCTTCCAAATAGATGCAAAACTGAGACATATCGAAAATGCGCTGACTGTTCACGTTGGTTTCCCAGGTTAGTGCAGAGTGTACGTTTCGACCCCCCCAAATGTGATCCCCAATGCTGCGCAAAATTTTAGCGCGACTTGTTTTGACGCGCACAAGCAACCACCAGCTGAGGGCCAGCTAACGACGTGCGACTTATTGAAAGTGTGCCCAAACTGCCTGGTCGGGATGCGACGAGACAAAGAGCACAAATGTGGACAGCGGAAATGTGACAAATGCCAGGAGATGGTCGACAAAGAACTCATGAAAGATCACCTGTGCTTTGTGAAGGTGCGGCCCCAAGCATGCACGCACGCACGCACGCACGCACGCACGCACGCACGCACGCACGCACGCACGCACGCACGCACGTACGCACGCACGTACGCACGCACGCACGCACGCACGTACGCGCATGTATGTAATTCACTGCATGCAGGTCCTCAAGGAGAGTAAAGTAAAGAAAGACCAAGAGCGCATTAAAAAATTTATATTTTTCGACATGGAATCCTTGTTGTCCCAAAAGGAGGAGCAGGAAGACACTTACGAGCACACAGTTGGCCTCATATGCGTCCAGCAGACCAGCGTGGACTGCATGGACAACTGGCAACCAACTGACGACTGTCACACCTGTGGAAAACACCAACTATTGTTCGAAGGACGTAATTGTCTTGGCAACTTCTCGCGGTGGCTCTTTTCGCAAGAAAACTACAACTCTGTTGGTAAGACACAATCTGTCCCCCTATGCATGCGTTGATGACGTGTGCGTGTGTGTGTGTGCCTGTATTGCACATACACACTACATGTTTGTACATGTGTGTGTTGAGCAAGTTTTCTCTACTGGTCCGTTAGGTATACATATGTACTTTTGTTCACTTCTCTACGTTTTAGCGTTGGCGCACAATGCGAGTGGATATGATGGTATTTTGCTGTGCAGACAGCTGTTAGATGACAAGGTGTGTCCAGACCAGATCAATTCTGGTCTCCGCTTGGTCTGCTTAGAGTTCAACAACATATTCGTGAAGGATTCAATGAAATTTTATCCCGGTTCACTGGCAAAAATGGCAAAAGCATTTAATCTGGAGCTCAGGAAAGGGTGAGTTGCACAAATATAAATACCATTAGTCCTCAAAGAGTGCCCCTCTCAATAGTGCTCCAGGTAGGGGGAAGTTGAAGAATAGTGCATTGTAGGAGGTACGGTACATGACCAAAAATTCATGTCCTTGTAGATTTTTTCCATATCTGTTCTACAACCACGCCAACGAACATTACGTGGGCGCAATTCCGGCCTTGGAGTACTTTTGTCCAGACACTAGGAAGCCAACCAAACGTGAAGAGCTACACAAATGGTGGAATGAGCACAATAATGGAAACTTTGTCTTTGACATGCAGAGTGTGTTTTATTTTCCCTACTGTAGGCCAACTTCTCTTTTTACTCATGATTGAATTACAGAGGAGCTAAAAGACTACTGCTTGAGCGACGTCTCGATTCTCCGCCAGGCGTGCCTCAAACTCCGTGAAGCATTCCTGACCGAAACGGGAATCGACCCATTCGTCAACGCCACCACCATTGCGAGCGCATGTAGCGCTGTTTACCGTCTGAATGACCTCCCCCCACAGACGATTGGCATCGTTCCCATCGGAGGTTACAGGAGAAAGGTTGTAGAATACACTGCCCAACACAATGTAACACCAAACATGCATGTATGTACATCCCCCGCTGTAGGCCAATCAGAGCGTCATCGCCATTAAATGGATGGAGTGGGTGCAACAAACTACAGCTGGGGTCACAATCGAGCACGCAGGGAACCACGATGGCGAGCGACAAATTGGGCCATACTTCGTTGATGGGTGGGAGCACATTTTTCTTTTTTTTTAATAAATTATTGTACCTACCTTACAACAGTGCTTTTGTGTAATCCAGTAAAGCGCACACGGTACATGCCAAAAATTTTTTTAGCCTCGACGAGGCCAACAAGACAATCTATGAGTTCAACAGATGCATTTATCATGGTAAATTCCTGATTCCTAAATATCGTACGTACAGTACATACATACTGGGCCTCAAAAAATTGAAGTTCGACATTTTAGGATGTGAAAAATGCATCTTCCAGCGTGACATCAAAGTCCCTGGGACAACTCTGACAATGGATGATGCGCTTAACAAGACGTTGGATCGGCAGCACTGCCTCGAGGACCATGGCTACACAGTGGTCACCAAGTGGGGGTGTGAGCTGGATCGCGAACTGCGCACAAATGCTGATATGAAGCGGTCTTTCGACGAGATGCCAATTGTTGCACCGTTGTATCCAAGAGGTTCTCCCCATTAGTTGAACTTTAATTCACTTTACTGAATCGCGTGCGCATTCAGAGGCGCTGTATGGAGGCTAGAGTTGGGCGCGTATTTTTTCAAACGTATTTTTTCAAAAAAATACACGTATTTTTTTAAAAAAAATACATCACCGCCTGTATCTTATTTTAAAAAAGTACGGTCGTAGTCGTAATCGTAAGGTAATAGTCGTAAATCGGAGTCATAAGCCTGCGTTTTGTTGGGTCAACCTGGTATATAATAAAACAATTGTTGTCATTAATCATTGTACCGTACATTGAAGAGCATATGTGACTTGTGTGGGTGGATAGACTTGCCACAAGACGATTTGTTTTACATCACATATTCTTACGACGCTTAGATTTCGCTTACAGTAGGTTTCGGACGTAGGAGACGCGGACCCAACAATTGGTTCTGCTAGATTTTTTGCTATTGCTAGCTCCTCTACGCGCCCTCAATCTCTGCGTCGCGCCCTGCGTCGCGTTCTTTGTTTGCTGCGTGCCCCCATTGCTGACTTTGTTGGACGCCAAAAATCTCCTGGTCGCGCATTACTCCGCTTGCGAACCCACTCACCCACACACCCACACACACACACAGACACACGTACGCACACACACACATCCCGACACGTTCACGTCCACACGTGCTTGCGCAGTTTTACAGCGTTCGACCTACTTTATTGTACCGATTTCTAAGCGGTGGACAGTTCGCTGATGGCTTACTATGATGCATGGTACATGTACATACGTACTCTAAAAAAATACAAAAGATACGTATTTTTTCAAAAAAATACCATATTTTTTTAAAAAAATACGCTGGTCCAAAGTCAAAACGTATTTTTCCCAACTCTAATGGAGGCAGATGTGGGGCTACAAGGCTGTACCACACTGCAGCCGACAACGAGCGGCTGAGATATGGTGATTTCGTGTCGTTGTATCCAGCAGTCCTAAAAGAAGTAAAATGTTTACAGTAATTTTGAAAATACATGTAATTACTCCTCTGCGTTTCTTTAGGAAGAGTTTCCAATTGGCAAACCTGAGATCATAATTGCGCCTGGCCACACCGACCTTTCTCGTTATTTTGGTGCGTAACTCGCGCATGACACCCAGTGCATCCTTTAAACCTCACATTTAGGCCTTGCAAAGGTGAAGGTCGTGCCGCCTCGTGGCCTTTATCACCCTGTTCTCCCCCTGCGAAAGGGAAAGCTCTTCTTTACGCTCTGCGCCAAATGTCCCACTGAGCAGCGGGGCGAATGCACTCACAGCAATGAGCAACGGAGTTGGATTGGCACATATGTTACGGCTGAACTTGGTAAAGCAAAGGCTTTGTTTTGCAACCCTTGTGTTTGTTGTTTCTTTTAGAACTGGCTGTTTCAAAGGGGTACACAATTTCTGAAATATATGAAGTGTTGCATTACCCCTCTACGATGAAATGGGATGGCGCAGACAGTTCAACTGGTAAGGGCAGGGGATTACTAATTCCAGAGACTAATGGTCATTATTCAGGTCTGTTTACGAGCTACGTGCTGAGATTCCTCAAGGCGAAGGCCGAGGCTTCTGGTTTTCCAAACTGGGCCCAAACGGATGCTGACAAAGAACTGTTTGTGCAGCAGTTTGAAGAGGCCGAACATGTTCGACTTGACATGGCCTTGATCGAAAAAAATAGTGCTCGTCGAGAACAGTCCAAACTGTGCTTGAATACGCTTTGGGGTTAGTTTTCTGTATAGAATCCCAGTGATTTACTGTAAATCCCCCAACAGTGCCCCTGGGGCACTATTGGTTCAATGTCTCTCAAGAGGGGGGTACTATTAATTTCGTCAGATTTTTGCGCAATTTTGCAGCAAAATTTAACATTAAAATGCCTTAAGATGCACACAGGTAGGGGAATTTAAAAGTTTAATTGAAATACGTGTATTGCACACATGATTTGCACACCTTGCATGCACTTTTAATGCAACTGGGTAGGATTCAAAATTTGATTTTGGCGCGAATTTAAAATTGACTTGCCCCTGGGGCACTATTTGTAGGGGGGGGGGGCTTTAAGGAGGAGTTACGGTAATTAATAAAATACACTGTCTAGGAAAATTTGCCCAGCGGCCAAATCTCCCAACCCGAAAATTTTTTTCTGACGTTTCTGCATTTCAAGACCTAGTGTTTGATGACACAAACGAGGTTTGCATATTTTCCTCAAATTTTTAAATTATGGTTGAAAATTTGTTTAGGTGACTGACTTTAAAATCATGAATGAGGATGTTGTTTTGGTAACCTACAGAAAAAGAAAGGAGTTTATCGAGCAAAATCCACTGACAAATGTCGTGATTGCTGCTTTTACCACAGGTCACATTACAGAGCATGTTTGTGGACCAATACGCGTGCAATTCCCGTTTTAGCCTGGGCTCGAATTCGCCTCTACAGTGTTCTCGACAAGCTTGGAGATCGAGCTCTTTATTACGATACGTACGTTGCGTACTTTAAATGCAATTACCTAGGTACATGGCACAGGGGCAGCCCTCAATTCAACCACTGAGTGGCATTGCAACAATTCCAAACATACGGAATTACATTGTTTCAGTGCACCGAATTGTTTCAGTGACTCCGCAATTTTCTATGAGAAGAAAGACGAGCCAATTCTGGAGTTTGGCTTGTACTTGGGGGAATTCAAGAACGAAATCGACTCAAATCACGACATGGTCGAATTTGTGAGCGCGGGGAGCAAAACCTATGCATACAAGCTCGTGCACGGCGTGACTGGGGAAGTCTCCTACCATGTCAAAGCGAAAGGAATCACCCTGACACACGAGGCCAGTCAGGTGGTGAACTTCAACAGTATCAAAGAAATGGTTTTGGACTACAACAACCACACCACCCTGACCGTGCCCACCGTAAACTTTCTCCGATCTTCTGATTACAAAATCAAAACTAAGCCTAGTCAGAAATCCTTTGCCACCACGTTTGACAAGCGAGTGTTGCAAAATGACTTCTCTTCCCTTCCCTTTGGCTACTGATTTGTATTTGTTGTTGTTGTGATTCGTGTTCGTGATTGTCATTTGCGCTGCTGTTCATCAGTAGAGTGCAACGCTCTATTGAAAGATTTACATTGTGTGCGTCTATTGGACTGAACTTGCGATTTGTATTGAAAGGTTGAAATTCGCTGAAGCATAATCAATCTCCTACCCACGTTGCACTATTGGAGAGGAGTTCAACGTTTGGAGGAGGGGGAGCACTAGGTATTTGGGATACCGCGTACATTGGGTTTTAATTTTGTTTACCCGTGCGCGCCTGGGTGCGTGCTCATTGCTGCAATGCGCTGCGATTTGCTTGTTTGCTTGTGCGCATGCTTGTTCGCTTTGTTGCATTTTCGCCGCCACCCATTTGCTTGCTTTTTCGCTTGTGCGGTTGTCGTTCCGTGCTTGTTTGTTGTGCTGCAATGTGCTGCTTGTGAAATTTTGTTTGCTTGTGTGCGTCGGCCTTCGTGCTTGTTTGCTTTGTTGCATTTCCCTGCACCTGGTTGTTTACTTGTACGTGCGTGCGACGCTGCTATTTGCTTCTGAATTTGTTTGCTTGTGTGCGGGGCCGCGCGCGTGCTTGTTTGCTTTGTTGCATTATGCTGCTACCTAATTGTTGGCTTGTGCTGGGTCGTTCGGTGCTTGTTTGCTGTGCTACAGTGTGCCGCCTATTTGTTCGTCGTCACGTATCATTGCTATTGTGGATACAAGTGCGAGAGAGAGTCAGATTGGCGCAGTATCACCGTTTCCACCTTTTGCGCAGCCAGTACTGGTGTCCGTGAGACAGCTGGTGCATGCAGTACTCGTGCAGGGAGCGAAAGACCGCATAGTCGCAGGCGCTGCAGACAATACGTCCGTCGTCGTTGATTGTAGGAGTTGGAAGTTCGAGGGCAATTACAGCAGCCGTCACAGGATCATAATGGTAGAATGGTGCCTTGCATTCCTTGGTGCAGTGGCCCTCCTGGCGGTGGACTTTGGACAAATGTTCAGCAAACTTTTCCATTTCGCTGTATTTTTGAAAAGTGATTACCTACTCAATGTTCAAACGCTCTTAAAGCAAGAAGCAGTACAGTACTTGCGATGTGGGTACAGTAGTCTGCCCAGTATTGCGTTGCGCACGCCTGATCAGTCAGTCAATATGAGTCGTGGGTCGGAAATGTTTCCTTTATGGAATACGTTGTTTGGA